>JAOTQK010000018.1:18254138-18267840 GCA_025642025.1 Rhododendron ferrugineum | reverse complement strand
ACGAGCTGACTATTGCAGTGACTACCCCCATCTCCCTACGGGAGTTCTTAATTAAAGATAGCCTTCTTCTTAGGCAGGCTTTAGATGAGTGCTTTTTGGACTTATTTCGGGCCATTCTATCCTTTATCTTTGTTATGTCTCTATTGTGGATCTTGCTTTTTTAGTTAATTGAATTTCCGATGTACCAAAAAAAAAAAAAGAAATGAAAGGAAAAAAAACCTCTCTGAGAAACTTTAAAAACTTGCTTTGAATTTCCTATGAAAACATAGAGCGTGAAATTTCCTTCCTAACACACTCAGAGGTTGCCCCAGTAGTTTGGGCGGATGCCCAGACTTTTGGGAATACTCCTTAAGATCTGGGGTTCGATTTCCCATAGGATGAATACCCTAAAGCAAGTGGAGGGCCGTGACTGGTATGGCAGCGCTAGCTCCCCCGGAGGTGTGGGTTGCGCAATCGAGTTCATTTAGTGGCATGTTTGTAGGGATGTTCCTCCATTACCAAAAAAAAAATCCTTCCAAAATGTGAAATTTCCTTTTCTTGTGCTGATAAAATAAATATTACCTCCATCCCAAACTATTTGTCCGGTTCGCAATATAAGAACTTAAAAATAACACATAGTATTTTACAAGAAAAATTCTAACTTTTTCCATAAATTCAAAAAAATATTTTTAAGTTCTCGTTTTGCAGACGGGACAAACATTTTGGGATGGGAGGAGTAAGAGCATCTCCAACCCATCTCCAAAATATTGTAAATTTTTTTATGTTAGAAAAATAATACTAATAGCGATAAATTCGAAACGCTATCCGGTATCTTACCAGTACCGGTACGTACCGTATCAGTAGAAAAACTGGTACTCTAGCCGGAACGGTATTCAAAACCCAGGTAGCGACCAAATTTGAACATTACTAAACCTCTACTAATTAAACAAACTAAGTCCGAACTCTAGACACCAACAGAATCAAGGGAAAAGATCTCTCTATAAAAAAAAAAAACACTTGGGTGGTTGATCAGAATAAACGTTGTCTCCTAATCCTAAAATTGGTCGTGCACTTGGATTGATTTCGATTTTACAATGTGCGATTAGGTGTCAAAGATCTCGAAAATTCCTAACTACTAAGATTTTGTGATCCTGCCAACTATATATGATCCGACTCTAGTCTCCAAAAAATAATACTACTCCTCTTTGATTTCACATTCTATAACAATGGTTACAATAAACTAAGAATGTCTAATATTTAAATAAATTGGAAACACTAGAAAATTAAGTTGCTACGGCTTGAATATTTTTGAGCCCATGAAAGACATCGATTGCCTTGTGATTTACTTGTTTTGTATTTGTTAGATGATTAGTTTGGCTTTATCCAAGTTCTTTGTAATGATCTCCGTTTTGTAAGTGCCGCTGGGCGTTTATAAATACAATCTTCTCACTGTTGACAAAAAAAAAAAGAACCAAAAAAATAAATAAATAACTAATAATTGTAGGATTTATAAACGAATGAAACTACTCGAGTTAGAATTGTCGGGGTGCGAAGCGTACTTTTCGACAACTTCCATCCAGACACTTGTGTGTGTCCATGTGAGTGAGCGTTTGTGTAAAATTGTTTTTGTCAGTATTTGTTGTTTTAAAAAAATTGTATTTTCTGGTCCAATTGAATCAAGAAAAAAAAATACACTTATTCCATTTCAATAGTTTAATGATGATTGGACCTCATTATTATTGGTATTAGATGTATCTAATTGTAGAATAATGGAGTACTTATTTTAAGGCTTCGTATCTTTTGTACTGTCAACAAGGAGATTATGGACAACTAAGAGGAGTCTGAATTGCATTATATAAACGTTTTATAATTAAGTTTGTAAAGTCCTTTCACTTTCAGTGTGTACAAGTACTTTTATATATTTTACAAACGTGCTTACTGTGAATACAGAGATCGTGCCAATGATCGATTAATGGATAAAAAATCAAGAGAAAATTTCAGTATTTTGGTATTTTATTAAAAAAGGCTAGATATTTGGACATGCTGTACGTAAGTTATATAATCAGAGGATATTGCTTCAATTAATGAGGTTGAGTTAAAGTATACGTGGATTGATGTCCCAACCTTCAGTATTTTGGGCTGGGCCTGGACCATTTTTCTTTGAGCTGTATTTTCAAATTTGGACTTTTAGGTCTATGGATATTCTGGGTTGGGTTTCGGCAATTGTGATGTGGGCTTTTGTCTCTATGGATTCGGTTGGTTTCTTGCCAATCGAACATTTGGGTTTCGGATTATACATAAGATTATTCTTTGAATATGATTGTGTTTCTTTGTTCCTACTGTCTTTATAACGACTTCAATGATCAATGAAACTTTTTTGCCTTTAAAAAAAACGATAGGCTGGTTATAAATGTGTTATTGAGATTTGAGACAAAACTTATATATGCTTACTGACACCAATGGCCCGGGGAGAGAGAGAGAGAGAGAGAGAGAGAGAGAGTATATATATCTTCACGAATCTTTTGATTGATTGGATGAATAGTGAGGGAATACATATTGCTTTTTTTTCCAATCTCAAATTTAGGTCTTTATCGGCGAAAGTCAATAATGTTAGAATTGTTTGATTAGCACATTTAAAGAGGAATTCAACTCTTGACCTTCTTTCTCTTGTCACGTAAGTGCACTTCGGATGTCGTTGGACTAAGGCCTCTTGTGTGGCAAATTAGCATCTAGTTTGTATCTAGTATTTCCACTAGCTTTTTGTTCTTCCCTGTAGCTGATTTGTTAAGTCTTCTGATTTGTTAAGTAATAGTAATTTTCGATTATAGAGTCAAAAACCGCGCCAAAAGTTCACCAGACAAAGTGAAAAAGTAGAATAAAAAATGAAAATTAAGTGAAGAAAAGTTCATACAAATTACGAAAAGTTTATTACAAAAGAATGTACAGTTAAAAGGTGCTTGTAATTAATTAGGTAAAAACCAGTAAAAAAAAGAAGCATAAAAATCAAATCAAGCCGCAATTACTGACTTAATTATGTTTCTCTATCTTGCAATCACTAATCTTGGAATGCGAAGGTGAGACTCGTAGGTCTAACCTTGCCCCCACAAGAAAAACAGAAGTTTTAGTTCCATCCCTACTGTTACTTTGAGTTGTTCATTCATGTACAAATAAAATTAAACTATTAAAATCTACGAGTGTAAAAATTGAGAGCAAGAGCATAAAGCGAGAGTGGAAAGTGGGAGCGAAAGATGCTTCGGGAGGATTAAGAGACCTAGCAGATATTCTTTCATCTCTAACGAAATCATTTTAAAAGGACATAAAAGAAACAGCTAGGGTGCACACTTGCATACGATATGCACCTGTAACATTTACCACTGAGAGGTGTAACATTCACCACTGACAGATGTAACATTGGCGTAACATTTTACCACTGAGAGGCGTAATCTTTTCGACAATATTCTTCCAACATAGGCGTAACATATTTCAAAGGTATGGAGTGTGTATTAGAGATAATGTACAGGAGCCCGAGGGATTCAGTTTTCTTGATCAGTGAACAGTTAGTAAGAAAACAAGAGAGAGACAGGGCCCATCACGTTGTATCAAAAGAAAACAACGTGAAACTCCGTCAATGTTAAAGCTTGTCTAGTTTCTGGGTGAATACAAAAGGGAAAATGACGGCCAAGAACGTGTTTTGATAATTAATACCCTTCAAGAACATTTTCAGCATTAACAAATGTTCTTAACTTGTTCTTGGCGGGTATTAATTATCAAAACACGTCTTGCGCCATCATTTTCCCAATACAAAAGGGGGTCGTTCCAATCAGGGCCGGCTTTGAGTTCTTCGGGGCCTAACAGGAACTTGTGAGGGGAAGAAAATATTCATATAGAGAAGAAAAAAAGAGGCCCCTAAGACTTGAACCATGTACCTCTTGGATAGAAAAATTAAGCTTTTTCACTAGGCTAATTAGATTATTACATATTTGGCTATACCTATCTGGGGTTCTAGTTTTGATCCAAAATTCTGAGGCTTAAGCGCGCCGTTTTGTTCGTCTCGGCTCAGAGCTGGCCTTGGTTCCAATGGGATGAGACGCTCATTAATGTGTTGGCTTGTTCTCAACTATTAGATAGAACATTTTGGGACTTAAAGAGTACAAAGTTCCACAAAATGTGGAGAGAGAATAGATGGGCAGAGGATCCAAATCCCAAACAAAGAGTGGTCTAAGATAATTCATTTACAATTTTTATTTGTGTATGTGAACAAGTTTCTAATAAATTAAACTATTCATTTAACGGCGCCTTTTACTTTCCTAATTTAGTTCAATGCAGAGCACGTTTGTAAATTGAAATGAGGAAAGAGAATGGACTAGTCACTAATCAAAAGGTTTTGTCTTTGGCATATCTCAATAATTGAGATTTTGTTATAAACAGACACGTTTTGTCATTGAAGATGACACCTAATTGATTTTTAAATTGTACAAATGTCTCTCTTCAGTTCTCGAGCTATCATACCTACTAGCTAATTAATAAGTGAACGGGGCTTAGGGAAATTATAAGGCTCTGTTCTGCTTTCTTTTTAAACATTCTTTTTAAAAAAGAAGATAATTTCAAGCTCAAATATAATGAAAATGAAAAATAATTTTTTAATTTTTTTTGCACCGTTTAAAAGATCTCAATGAGATTTATCAAACAAGATTCATATTGGTAGAAAAATTATTTGTGTACACACATAATTTTTGAGCTTGAAATTATCTTTCTTTTCTAAAAGTTCCTTTTTATATAAAGTGGAACACCCCTGAGTACTTCAAAATAATTAACAAGTGCCTGAAGATATTGCTTTATTAACAAATGCATCTTTCTAAATCGAATTGGTATTAGATAATCGAGAAAGGGGCTTCACTTATATTTTTTATATCATTCAACATCGCACTAGCGGGTCTGCTAGATCTGTTGTAGGAGCAGTATTGTGTACCCATCATATCAATAATGCTTGAGTAGTACTCCATTCGCCCCCATTTGTTGGTTGCAGTAATTATCACTTTTTGTTGTCTCAAAAAAATTGCCCTACTTCAAAGTTAAATGAGCAGTATTCAATGAATTTCCTCTGTTACCATCCTTTTTCAAATTAGGCTCCGTTCCGGAAAAGGAAATAAGTTCTTATTTTTTAAGAAGGTAATTTCAAACTCAAAAATTATGTGCTTACGCAAATAATTTTCCTATCACTATGGATCTTATTTAATAGATCTAATTGAGATCTTTAATACGGTGCAAAAAAAATTAATTTTTTATTTTTTATTTACATTATTTTTGAGTTTGAAAATGTGAAATAAGCTGCTTATTTTTTAAGAAGATTTCTGGAACGGAGCCTTAGTAGTACTAACAAAGAAATGACATGTAACGATTGGAGGTAGGGTAAAATGAAAAAAATAAAGTGATAAGACATGCCATATTTATGTTCCCTTATTAGTTGGAATTCTTCAAAAGGACCAACAAGCAGAGACGAAGAGAGTGTCATATTTTCGTACCATTGTATATGTAATAAATGCAATGTCTGAGGATGTTAGGGCTGTTCAATCAACAATTGTGCTATTCACACAGATAAAAATGAACGGTTCACATTATTTTTGCGGGACCCGTGATGGGCCCCACACAAATATGCTGTTACATATTTGTCTGTGTCAATAGACGGCAAAGTTGTTTGAATTATTAGGCTTTGGGTGGGGTGTTTCTTTTTTGGATCTTTGGATGTATCTCTTTAGGGTGTTGTTTTGGGTCTTAGGCGTCGGGAGTCTATTTGGGATTGGTGGTGCTATGTCATTGTTGGCTTCTTACCAACTTTGGTTTGTTTTCCCCTCCCATTGGGTCTTTCCCGGCATATGATTGCTGAAGTTTGTTGTTTCCCCATGTGGGTTTTCTTTTTCTCCGGCTTGATGCTGTTTAGGGTCCTTTTAATCTTTGTAATTTGTTTTCAAAGATTAATAAATTTTTTCGCCTTTCAAAAAAAATAGACGGCAAAGCTCAGTGGTTGAGCTTGCTCGATCCCTTGGAGCTAGCTCCTACTATCTGTTCGTTTCATCTATCAGGTGGTGAGTTCGAGTACCCCCACCATCCCCACCCCATAACCCTAGCTTGGAGCTAGCTAGGTTTTAGTGTTGGGGTTGCTACGTACAGAAAACTATATCATTTCATATATAAATGCCAAACTAGACCGTATTTATTCAAAATATAACGAGCGCATAAATATTCTGAGCATAGCATTGTTCCGTTCTAGGTACATATATATTCACTCATCCCAAAACAATTAAGGCCAGACTGCAACGACATTATATAAAAAATATATATATATATATATATATCAGTCCGGTTCAAGTCCACACCCTTTCCGTCTGCACCTGTTCGCACCTCTCCTTTTCCAATCGAATTTTGATGATCCGAACTGCTTAATGTGTTCAGAACGTAATTTTAAGGGTATTTGCAAGAAATCGGCAAAAAAACACCGGGAAGGGCTTGATTTGAGCAGTTTTTTATTGAACCGTTCAATAAAAAACTGTTCGGATGAAGCCCTTCTCCGATAAATTTTTTAGCCGATTTCTTGCCGATACTCTTAAAATCACGTTCTGATCACATTGAGCGGCTCGGATCATTGAAATTCGATCGGAAAAGAGGAGGTGCGGACGAAAAGGGTGTGGACTTGAACCTGACTGATATATACAGTCAGTCTTCCGTGAGGGGGTCCTCATTTTAGTTAAAATGCGGACCTCCTCATTTCTCCCATTTCCCGATTGAATTTTGATGATCCAAGCCGCTCAATGTGTTCAGAACGTGATTTTAAGGGTACTCGCGAGAAATCAACAAAAAAAAAAGATCGGAAAGAGCTTCATCCGAGCAGTTTTTATTAGAACCGTTCGATAAAAAATAAACAAAAACTGCTCGGATAGAGCCCTTCCCGGTCTTTTTTGTTTGCTGATTTCTCGCGGGTACCCTAAAAATCATATTCTGAACACATTGAGCGGCTCGAATCTTCGAAATTCGATCAGATAATGGGAGATCCGCATTTTATTAAAATGAGGTGGTCCTTACGGGAGACTAACTTATATATATATATATATACAGTCAGGATCCTATGAGGGAGACCGTAAGGGACTCTCCTTTCCCGATCGAATTACGACGATCCGAGCCGCTCAGTGTGTTCAGAACGTGATTTTAAAGATACTTGTTAGAAATCGCCAAAAAAATAACTAGGAGAAGTTTGATCTGAACAGTTTTGCATGTATATATATATATATAGGAACTGCAGTAATATCAGTGCAGTAAAACTGATGCAATTATAGAGAGAACAGCCCGTCCGTCGATATATCCACTCAACTCTCATGAACAGCTTAATTGTTTCTGTACCAATAATAAATACTGCGCGCATTGGATCGATCGGCTTGTTTCAACCAACTCAATTAATTCCTTTTATGTTTGATCAATTAATTCCTGCAGGTGATCGAGTTCATGTCAATGCATATATGTGACCCTCTAGCTAATTATATACAGTAAGTCTAGTCTGCTGATTTTGCCACTCCCTTTTTTGTTAACGGCACTCTCTTGCAAGTGTATTTGTTTGTTGCAAAAATACACTTGCAGGGGAGTGCTGTTAAACAAAAATAAGAATGGAAAAATCATTTCCCTAGGTCTATTGGAAATTAAACCGCCTTATCAATCAAATCTCTTGCTTCATTACTGATCGACATGCTTATGGAGATCACTACTATAACTCAAAACCATTGAAAAAACTCACTCAAATCAGGATCAACAAATTGTTTTCGATCGGACAACATGATCATGAAAAGATATCAAAACCCAGAATGCAGATATTTTTCGCATCCTTTTTCTCAAGTGTGTCATTAATGAATCTAGGTTAATGAAACATCCATCTACATAAATTAACAACGAGATTACAATTTTTTCTCGTGACCAACTTACATTAAAAGCATATATGTTAAGTCCAGTTTCAAATGAAGAACATGATCACCATGTAAAACAAAAGTAGAAACTCTTCAGTATGTTAACCCCGGCAGGCAGGTTAGAAATATAAGCAAAACGGTATTATGAGCCCATGTTTAATCGGCCTGAGTAGTAATAGTGATGGTATTACTCAGCTGGGAGCAGGGATTACGCACCAATACCATGCAACTTTCATGTGACTAACAATGAGTGAGTAGGGAATACCAATACCACATCTCGCCCAAAGTGTTACTATGTTTTACCGAGTTTAAGATTGCATATTTGGCCCAGGGTTTTAAATAAAAGCCGTTACGTATCGTTATTTACTTACGTATCGTCTGAATACATGGCCCAAACATGAACTTCAAATACTTAGATCCTAATTTCCGTTAATAACATCAGCCAATTTTTCTTCCAGCATGGATAGATCAACGCATGTCGGATCACTGACCTGCAAGGATATATTTAGTACACAATTACACACTTAATATGTGATATATAGAAGCATTAAACTGTTCAATGCCATGTTTGTGTACGTAGAAACATTGGGTTTAGTTCACTGTTCACTTATGAGCAATGAGAGTTCTTTTCCCCATACTGGTGTTGGGACATGCATGAAAATTGAGTTCTACATTGGATGAGAAAAAAATACACGATTGGGCTTAATCTTGTCTTGGATGGCTCGTTACTTAAAGACTTAAGCTTTTAAATAAGTCTGAGTACATTCAACGTATATTTGGTCCAAGTGATGTGATATAGAACTCTCCGATTTCTCTTTAGTGGATTGGACCTTAATTTGTCCATCCAATTTTTATTTTATCTTTTGTTTTACGCAACGTGTGTATATCCCTTCTATCCAATGTGAGGAGGGGCAACCTATGAATTAAACTAAATTATCTACTATTTTCAGAAAAAAATATCTACTAATTTTGAATACTAACAGGTGAATAAAACCCTTAAAAAGGAAAAAGATTGGCTTTAGCCACTGAATATGTACGTAAATCTCCTAGACAGACGTCGATGTAAAAGATTGAGTTCGATCTATCTGTGACGTTGGTTATAGTAAAGCCTGCCTGCCCGGAAAGTGTTCTTGCCTCTATCATTAGCTCAAGTAGTTACCGTTTCTCGGGTGTTTTAGCCGATTGACCGATAACGATAAAGAGAAGGGAAAATCTCCTACTGTATTTCATTAATAGACAGTCATTCGATCGTCTGCTCCATTTACGAGCTAGTCTTATGGGTGAGTGTTAGCCCAGAATCTATAAATTAAGACAAGCTTAAATACTGTATAACCATAATTGAGAGAGAGAGAGAGAGAGAGTACTTATATTTAATTCAGTGACAATACCTCGGATTTAATCACGTGAAGTAACTTATTGTTTATCTGCGTGGAAACACAGCTAACAACATCAAGCCCTTCTTCAACCAGAATTTCAAGCACTCTTGATATGGGGAACCCTTCGTCTTCAGAACCAGTACTAGTACTGATCAAAATCTCCACACCGCCCCAGCACAAGCCGACCGTAACCCTACCGGGAAAACAATTTTCCGAGCTTCCGGTCGCCTCGGTATTGTTACCAATGGAATCAGACATATTCTTCAAGTTATCTCTCTTCATACTCAGTTGCTCGATATTCTCCTGCAACTGCTTGATGTAATTCACGGACTCATTCATGTGATCGCATACCGAACGCTTTCCCTAAAGCAAAAAATCATCATAAATCTAAGAGACTTAATTTTTTTTTCGCAAAGAAACTCGAGGAAAAAGAGAATTCCAGGAACCACTTAGTGTAGAAAATTTAAAAAAAAAAAAAAGTTTGGAAAAGAGAGAGCTTTTTCTCACCCTGACATATTCGGCAGGGAGCAAAGACCTCAACGACGCATAAAGCTTAGCCATTTCCTGCCTTCTCTGCCTTTCCACGTCTCTATGTGCAATCATTTTCTTCTCGTTATTATTCTCGTACTTATCCTCTTGTTGATTACTGTATGATTTCTTCTTTCTCTTCTTTTTTCCTGCTGGAGGGGTACTGCTAATCAGATGAGTGCTGTCCAGAGAAGCCCGGGCCGATATCAGATCTTGTTCGATTTTGGAGATCTGGAACACCAGCTCATCGCCGTGTTGTAAAGAGAACATGTTGGATATACAATATTCGATCGAGCCTTCTTCTTCGATCCGGATTAATGGAAATTAAGCTTTCTTAATTATGGAAGCCGATTAGTGGAGGAGGGTAGGGTTGGTGAGATAAATGGTAAAGAAAGAGATACGGCTGTTAGGGTTTCAGATCTTTCATTTTCTCCGAGATTTGATTCCCTGACATCCCTCCTTTATAAAAATTAAGGTATTTCAACAAGTGACTCACCAGCTTAGCTACTCCAGAGGTTGTGGCCATATATACTAGTTATCAGAATGCAAATAATTGATTGAGAATTTTTTTTTAACGGAGGGTTTCATGAACAGTTATTTATGGAGGTGAATTGCGACCGTTCAAGAGTGTTCAGAAGGTCACCATTAATTCTTCCTCAAAAAAATTTCATTTAAATCCGGACTTTTTGAAGCCGAAATGCATGGCTTCATGAATAACGGATTAATAGAACCTCTGTGAATAAACCAACCTTTAAGTGATTATCCTTCATGAAGTCGCAGAATCCCACGGAAACTAAACACTCAAAACCTTGGAAACGTTAAAGCTTTGTTTGGGTTGGGTTTTGAGGGAGATTTTTGGAGTAATATGAGAGAGAGAGAGA
Source organism: Rhododendron ferrugineum (assembly GCA_025642025.1). Lineage (NCBI taxonomy): Eukaryota > Viridiplantae > Streptophyta > Magnoliopsida > Ericales > Ericaceae > Rhododendron > Rhododendron ferrugineum. The sequence goes on along the minus strand of JAOTQK010000018.1, from coordinate 18,257,130 downwards.
GAGAGAGAGAGAGAGAGGAAGTAATTTGATAGAAATTTATTGGGGACCATGCACAAAGAGAGAGGTTAAGTCTAGAGACTCAAAACAAACACAGTCTAGAGGGTTTCACTCGAAGGTTTGTCTAATCACTCACTAACTTTCAAGAATCCTAGAATTAATCGAAATTCACGTAAACTGGTCCGACGATCTAGTTATAAAACAAACAAACAAGCGACTGAGCAGCAATTTATTTATTTATTTTTGTTAAATTTTTTTATTAATGGGGTTGTCACTGGATATTAGCTGTATCATTGTAACCTCATCTACTACGTTCACACTTTGGTGGGCCCGCATGCTGCTGGATCAACGGTCTACATGCAGTACTCCTGTGTCAGTCAAATTATTGAAGGGAAAGTGATTTGCAAACATAATTAATGATTATATATATATTTTTATTGATTGGAAGTATTGATGGTACCACGTCGCCCAATTTCAAGTGTTTTAATTTGAAATAACAGAATATGACGAAAATCGAGCATATGTTCTTTCAAGAGATAGCAGTACTTTCTTGCTGAAGATTTTTTAATGGCATTATCCTATCAAAGCCCAATTTTTTTGGGCTTGATTAAATAGATCTAATTTTCCCTGTAAACGGTAAACCCATACCGTAAGAAAAAAAACCCTAGCCACATTTTCTCTTCCTTCTCCCCTCTTCCCCCAGGGTTTTCACCACCCTTATGCGATGGCAGGAGGGGAAAGATTTGCCCTTGACATGTGTTTTCCTACCTCTCATGTGATGGTTGTTCTCGCTTTCAATAACTCCTCATTTATAGTGAACATTTTTTTCTCTCGATCTCAGATTTGAAAGTTTCTTTGTGTTTTTCTTTCTTTTTTTTTTCCCATTTCTTTCGGCTTCTCCTTCATCTCAAGGAGTCGTTTTAGGTGGCTAAAATGGTGATAGTGATGGTTCTTTGACGAAACATGGCGGTGGCGGTAGAGGTCCAATGACGAATCAGATTAATTAGTTGGATTGGCTTGCCAATCAGTGTGAGGTCCTAAATGTTCGTTTATGAGGTTATGCCTCTTTTGTGGTTGCTTTCCTCCCTCCTTGGGGATGGCTATCTATTCTCGATGTATGATTTTCGTATCAATAAAAGCATCTCTCAACTTTGGAAAAATAATAATAATTTGGCAAGGGTGTGGTGGGCTGCTTTGGAGTTTGCAGGGGACGGTGGGAATGAATTTGTTCACGGTCAATGGGAAAGCGCATCTGCTAAGCAAGATTATGGGCAATGAAATGGTATGGCCGGTGGATGTGGAAGTCATTGTCTTCATATTAGAAGGTTGACTCAACAATTTCTAAACTGTGGCTAACTGGCTATCATTTCGTTCAGCGATCGGCAAATGTAGTTGCGCACGAGTTAGCATGTTTTGGTGCATGTGTGAGATTATGGTGTTAAGACTTGAAAAGTTAGACCTTCTGGCTTCTGTTTGGTTATTATTATTATTTTTTTAGAAAAGATAACCATCTTTGTTAATGTTTTGGGTTGATTGTTATCAATAAAATCATTCTACCGTTTTGTGAAAAAAAAAAAAAAAAAAACAGATCTAATTGATTTCACAGTTTCGTTATTTAAATTTTCTACCTGCCGGAGTAAAATGTCAGAACTCCAAAGATTATATAGAATCTAGTAAACAAAGATTTTGATTTTTACTGCCATAGTTCTCTCCCTTCACGTCATATCCGTATGTCTGTATTCTTCGTATGGAATTCATTAATGAGTTAATTCCTAACCTTTATTTTGATCCAAACATCAAGCAAGACATCAAATTAGAGAGAGAGAGAGAGAGAGAGAGAGAGAGAGAGAGAGAGAGAGAGAGAGAAGCAAGGAAAGAACATATAAGTAATTTTATTGAAACACTATCATGTATTTGTCGGGTATAATTAATTAAAATGTCTAAAAATATAATTGTGATTCTAACACTATCAAGAAACTTTGAATATCATACAAAAAGAAAATAACGCGAAGACTCCGTCAATGTTAAAAGCTTGTTTAGTTTCTGGGTGAACACGTACAAAAGGGGGTCGCTGCAATGGGATGATATGCTCATTGATGTGTTGGCTTGTTCTCAACCGTTAGATCAAACATTTTGGGACAGAGCAAAAAAAAAAAAAAAACATTTTGAGACTGAGGGAGTGCAAACTTTCACACGATGTGGAGGGAGAAAAAGGGCAGAGAATCCAATTCCCAAACAAAGAGTACGTGGTCAAAATTTATTCATTTACTGTACAATTTTTCTTTTTGTATGTGAACAACTTTCTCTTTCTTTTTCTTTTTTTTTGCATGTGTGAACAAGTTTCTAATAATATTAATTAATTAAACTATTCATTTAACGGCGCCTTTTACTTTCCTAATTTAGCTCAATGCGGAGCACGTTTTTTTTTTTTTATCTTTGGCATATCTCAATAATTGAGATTGAGATTTTGTTTTAACAGACACGTTTTGTCATTGAAGATGACACCTACTAATTGATTTTAAATTGTACAAATGTCTCTCTTCTCGAGCTATATCAGTACTACCTACTAGCTAAATGTGCTCTAATCCCTTTGGGATTTTTGTTTAACTTTTTAAATAGTAGTACTAGTAGGCAACAAACTACCGTCATCAATGATGGTTTCATGGTATAAGCACGGAAAAAGTAATTAAGTGTTTGTCCTTCATGAGGGGTTGTACGTTCGAATCGCACGAACGTCAAGTATTTCAAATTTCTGGACCGGTTACTAGTGGCTTTGTCTAGTCATTAATTTCTGGACCCAAAAATTAATCAAAGTGCGCGTAAGCAAAACTGAACATCCGTTCATGAGAAATTTCTTTTCTACTAAAATGATCGTTACATGGTCAATAATACGGATTGGGTGCCGGCCTTGCTTTTGAAAATGGAGTCCATCCCGAGCCAACTGATGTGATTTGAGTTTTTTTTTTTTTTTTTTTCAACTTTTGTTTCGAATTTC
>JAOTQK010000018.1:18189950-18222830 GCA_025642025.1 Rhododendron ferrugineum | reverse complement strand
AAAAAGTAAAAGTGCAACTTCTGTTAGCAAAGTTACCCGACAAACTCTGACAGGGGAGGTAAGTGCAATTTCTAAAATCTGGGAGGAGGTGTCTGTAATTGTCAGAAACCTCAGGGGAGGTAAGTGAAATTTACCCTAAATTTTTTTGCTTTCTTTTCTTTCTATTGTTGCAGCCTGTAGGAGTCTAGTTGTGTCTCAGATACACATTATACCTATTGATTCCCTAAACCTGAATGTTACTTTTGTCGATAAAAAAAAAAAAAAAATTGAATTCCACTAACTTTTTTTTTCCAGGAAATTTCAGGGGCGAAGATCCAAATTTGAGACTTTCTAAACTAAAAATATACAGTCAAATTTCATGGTATAATCATGGATATAGATAAGCCACCGAAATTGTACAACTGCTAACTAAGAAAATGGGAAAATGAAAGTTTCATCACCTTGATGTACTCAAGAGGGATTAGAGATCGCATGGATGCAAAAAGATTAGCCATTTCTCGCCTTCTTTGCCGTTCGACATCTCTATGTACCGCTTTCCTCTCCTTAATATTTCCCTCACCACTCCCGTGGTTGTCGCCGGAGCGTACGGCCGGCGAATCTTGCGGCCTTTTCCCCCTTTTTCCGAAGCTGTTGGGGGCAAGATTACCTCTCTCGAGTATGGCATTACCCATGATTAGATCTTGCTCGATTTCCTCTTCTTTGGAGGGAGTAGTGAAATTGACCTGAAACATCTTTTGAGTTACTATTGTGGAAAGAGAGTACACGTTCAAGCTTCAATTTAAAGCTTTCCTTTATGAAGGGAAGGAGAAGTGTTGATTAGGGTTTGTGAGAGTACTGCAAAGATTCCCTTCGGTTTCTCTCCAGAAACTGATGGAGAAAGTCGTACGAGGAGTTGGAGAAACGACCAAACGAGGAATTATTTAAGGAGAGATTTGGATATACTACTTGTCCAATAATATTTGTCCGATCCGTAAAACGATGACGTAAAATTAATACTCCCTCCATTCCAATTTGAAGGTCCAACTTTCCTTTTTTGGATGTTCCAAATTGATTGTCCACTTTCCAAAATTGACAACAATAAGTATCTTATTTTCCCTTTTTGCCCTCCTAGAAATTCAATTATTGGTTTTGCAGCTTTTGATTTGCATTCAAATTTGGAGCCAATTTTGCCGCCTGACATCTTGGGATTTGGAAACAACTGGTACCAATTTAAATTGGTTAAAAAGTTATTGCAAAAAATTTGAGGGGCAAAAATGGAAACTCTAAATTATGTGCATGTAATAATTAAGCTCTTTTAAAAAGTTGGAATCCCGAAGCGGGACTCTCAAATTGGAACGGAGGAAGTACAATTTTTGTAAAAAAAATTCAATTTTTTTTTAACAATTCACTAAATATTAATGAGTTCTTTTAATTTATGAAAAAAAATTAAATTTTTTCTTAAAAGAAGTACATTGTTTTTTAGTCTTTATTTTACGGATTAAACAAACATTTTAGGACAGAACGGAGGAAGTACTACTGTGCTTCTGTACAACTGCAACCCACTTTTAAGAGAAACTTTTCAGTGCCGAGCGGGTATTGCCCACGTGGCACTCGCTCGGCGAATCCGAGCAGTCCGATACACTTTTGGACGGCTCGGATTAAAACCCCCTCTCTCCTCTCCCCCAAACACTTTTTCTCTCATTTTCTCTCTCCAAATCTGGACCGTTTAAAAATGAAATGGACGCTCGGATGGCCGAGCGGGCACCACGTGGTACTCGCTCGGCACTGAAAAATTTTCCCACTTTTAAATATTCACACTGCCTGGTGGACCACCCATCAAGTCTTGAAGATCTTTAATTCGAATCTGAAATCAGAAATTTATGTCGGAAAATATCAATCAATCAATCTATACTATATACAAATGTAGATAGATTCAAAAGCTTTCAAACTCTCTGTCCTAAATTCTTACAATTTTGAATTTTGGTATATGTAGAATTGAGAGATTTTTTTTTTTTTTTTTTCATTCGTTAATCTTTTTTCTTTTCTTTTTTTAACAGTGAAGAAGATTTTATTAGAAAAGAGAGGAGAATACAAAAGAGAAAATCACGGACAAACCAAACAAAGCAAGCATCACAAGCACAGAGAACACATACCAACGAAGTTGGCACCCGTCCCAGCGTCAATCATCTGCTCGAGAGACCACTGCGATTGATAAGAAATCAACCAAAACAGAACAAAACCCCAGACATTAGATCCCCCATTACCTAGGCAGAGTGTAGGGAAAATCAGCCAACTTTTACATACAAGAAAAATATAGCACTGAGAATCACACATCAGGTAAGCAATTGAACTTGCTCCACAGCAACATTGGAGAGTCAACCCAATTGGTCGCTAGGCCAATTGGTCATCAGCGAGACAAGCATATTAATGATCAAAAACACTACAGCCACCGAACCCAAAAGCGGTGACCGGCTACCTCACGCATGTGGGGCCCACTCCGGGCTCCACACGGATAATTCGAACCGTTCAATAATTTAAAAAAAAAACAGAGTGGAACCCTTGAGAAATCACCCCATCCGATACGTGTAAATGCTCGATCCAAACTTCCAAAAATCGGACTACTTAGCAACTTTCTATTACTATAACTCTTCAAAAAAACCGCGCCTGACACTGATGATTCCAACTTCCAAGTTGATATGAGAAAAAAAAAGAGAAGCATAAACTTCCCCTCCCCCCCCCCCAGCAAAACAGCATCAATGGCAGGATCTCCATGGCACATAGGAAGTACATATAATACCAGAGCCGGCTCATAAGTTTTTGAAGCTAAAAGCGAACCTCTTGAATAAAGCCTCCATATATTTTTCATACAAAAGTGATCTACAAAGAGTCTCATAAAAAGATACAAAAGATTTACCATTACAAAATAGAAACATTTATATAATTATCCCCAAAAAAAATGCAACTATTACAATACCTTAAAATCCATAATTTGAAAATTAGTCTTTTCGCACTTTTTGCTACAAATATACTAATTAAGTCTCCATAGTCAAGCTGCTTCACCAACTCCTTCTTGATTGACAATATAGCCAATCCATTTAATATTTCTTGAGACATGGTTGACCGAAGATAATTTTTGATCAAGGAATTCCGTATGCAAGTATTTCCGTCCGCGATCGTCGATCATTGTCCTCCTTTCCCTTCGACTCCTCAAGCATGAAGCATGAAGCGTTTGCAGCTTGCTGCTTTCTTTCTTCTTCTTTTTTGGATCGGCGCAATATATTCTTCCGGCCGTCCCTTATTTTCTTTTTTTTCTTAACGCCTTAGTGTTTCTAATGAGTAATAATTCCACCGTTTGGGCCTATTTTGTGGCTCCTAAATTTCAATTGGGCTTATTTTGTGTAAAGGAGGCTAGTACAATTTTTTTTTGGGACCATATATATATATAGGAATCCTAAAATTTTAGGGGTCCTCATTTTTAACTTTTTTGGGGGGCCGAAAGCACAGGTTTCTCCTGCCTTTGCCATAAGCCAACCATGTGTAATACATAAGTTCAATAGATAGTATATACATTGCCAGTGCTGGGAAAAGTACAATTCAAGGAATATATAGCTTAATACTAATACTGCAGTTTCATATCTTTTGGCTGACAAACGTACGTAATCCCTATAGCATTTTCACATCACTAATGGTGGTGGTTAAGCTTATTATACTACTCCAGGATAATGGGTTTTGCAGCACTAATTAAATATGGAGTACATAAATCAAGAAAATTAAGCAATGCATTCCTGCACTTAGGAACCATTGAAGAATATGGGATGAAACCCAATAAAATGGCCGACCTGTTTCAAACCTGATAGACAGGGGTGCCCTTAGAGCTTTGGGCTATGCCCAGTTGGTCGTGTAGCTCCATTTGGTAGCTAGTGAGAGGTCGCGGGTTCGATTTCTTTGGATAGGAGATCAACCCCTTGTAGTAATACTAACTTCTAACACCCCCTACTAACCTACATTGATATATACAATGTTGACCCCAAAAAAAAAAAAAACAGGGGTGCCCTTAACCAGATTTTTTATTTTATTTTATGGCTCCCTACATTATCCAAAAAGTTAGGACCGACCAAGTGGTTATCCAGCTCTCTCATGATCTGTTGGAATATTATAGAATTTAAATTATTAAAAAAAAAACAAGCATTATTGGTACCATGTGAGTCATTCAAACCAAACTAGCTATATATACACTTGCTATAGAGTGTTGTCGTACTCTTTAATAGTAATAATGACAATTTTGATTAATGAAATGAGATTTTGTCATGCGAGGATCCTCATTTAGGAATCTTTGATGTCATTAATTGAATAAGATTAGACAAAGGGGAGCATATATATATAACAGATAAGGATGGAATGAAAGAAAGAAAGAAAGCATTCAATTTGATCAACTACTTTGATCTTAGCTTTTATTTAAACCAAGAAGTTGAAGCATGGAACTGCCAGATCCTTGTTGATCTTATTGGACTATAATTAACTGGAATAGTTAAATAGATTGCACAATCCTGATTATAGCCAAAATATGAAGACCATACAGGTGTACATGAAATGTACATTCAAACAAGGATTTGGTGGCCTAAGGTGTGCCAAATAGGATTTAAGAATCAATAAATATTGCTAGGAACATGCACTTGTGTTGAAAGTGTTTGCGTCTTTTAGACTTTTCCTTTAAGAATAGCCGGGAGCAGACCATGTTTTTTCAGTAAAAGAAAGTTCAGATTTTAGAGAGCCAGTAAAGGTTTTTCGAATAAATTGTCTCGTAGTATAATCCAACCAAAATTTCTTGTTGAAATTTAAAGCCGTCACTACAATCTACTAGTATATATATCCTGGGGAGGGGTAGTACACTACATGAAACTCGGTTCATGAAAGAAACTGTTCAAGAAAGTAAATGAATGGCTTGTATTAACGATAAATTCAGTCTTATGAGAACATTTTAGGATTTTTGCTTGTAAAGCAGGAGTAGCTTTTAGTAATTGTCAAAAAAAAATATTCAACAAATTTGGAATTTTTCAAGATTCTCGAAAGCTGAAAACTAATTTAAAATTTAATTTTCAACAAGTAGAGTCTGAGATGCTTTTGAGACCATATTTCAGATTTTCAAGTAATTAATATGAAAGGTGATTTTTAGCTCTTTGCAGAACCAGTTTTTCGTGCAACTTAATCATGATTTATTAAAATTCCATTCATGCTCATTGTTATAGTAAATCAGTTTATCTACCATTGTAGTATAATTCAATATTACCTGTTTTCACATGTATCTTGGATTGGGCCAGGCCCATGAGGTTTAGGGCTGTAATCTTTGGGGTCTGGCCCTTAGGGTGTGTTTGGGCTTTATCCCAACTGTTTTTTCTTTTTTCATTCAATCTTTGATTGGATTATTCTTCTCATTTTTCCTACTTGATGTACCATTTGTCGAGTTTTTAATAAAAAATATTTCCTATCAAAAAATAAAATGGGGAGTGACCCCAAATTGTTAATTGCACCCCCAAGGGGAGTGCAAAAATCAATATGCTTTGATTTTCACAGTTAACAATTTAGGAAAGTGCAAAAATCACTCCCCATTGCAAAAACCCCTCTCTTCTGATCTGTTTATCTTCGTAGGAGAAATCCCTGACGAAATTCCTACGTATCTAAAGCTTTAGTGTGTGAGAAAACTGTGGTTTGAAATTTAATTAAGAATAAGGCTTGTCTGCGGTCCATATTTGGACTGCAGAGGTGCGGTCAGAGTGTTCACAACCATCGGATGGTGTTTTTAACAGTCGAGATCTACAAAAAAAACTTTTCCAGTGAAAAGTTGGGGAAAAAATTTAACTTTTCCCCAGAAAAGTTTTTTAAAGTTTGGACCGTTGGATGCAAAGATCAACGACTTTGATTGGACTGCAGGGACTCTCTGCAGTCCAACTGCAGAGAATCCGCCTCCTTTAATTAATTACACCTATCCAACTGGGTTTTTTTTTTTTTCTTACCCTTTTATAGAAGAGGGAACCATTCAATGGTTTGATGAGCAAACATCTGATGGTTAATCGAAAATCTATGGATGAACTCACTCTTATTGCTGTTGTGTGGTGGTCCATTTCGAGATCCAGAAATGAGGTGGTGTTTTCTAACTACCCTCCAAACCCAGCAAACAATTCGAAGTTTGCTTTTTCTGGTAATGGGGATTTTATTGCTGCGATATTTTCTGATTCTAGAAGTCCAACGGCTGAATCGAATGAGTGTAATGTCCAGAAATGCCGACGTCCTCCTATTGGGTCAAAGCTTGCGGCCTTTGGAGTTATTGTTCGAGATTCAAAGGGTTCAATCATTGAAGTCAACCATGGAAGGGTCAATGTTCTTTCGGCTTTGGTGGCGGAGGCACGGGCAATTAGAGTGGCAGTTTCCATGGCCTAAGCGTGGAAACTCAACGATGTCATCATTGAATCAGACTGTCAAGCTCTCATTCACCCTGCTTACTCAAGAAAATGGTATGGTATTCATGGGAAGCTAAAGTGCAACCCATTATTGGGGATATCAGTGAATATTGTTGCTGCACTTCAACAATTCCTTGGACTTGACCCAGTTTAAGTGTCCAACTGGGCTTTCCACACAAGTGAAGGGCCTTGAACTGCTTGGTTTCAACACTTCAAGAGCTAACCAAAGCCAGAACACTTACCTGCGGATTCGGACACAAATCGACATCTATCATTGCTTCAGTATGCATAGGATGCAACAGTGAACCTGTATAATTTGATGTGTATTTGATCTTTTTTACACCACCTACCAATTTGTGAAACCTCTTTTAAAAACTTACCAATGTTAGAGGTGTCCGTCTCATGTTTATTTTTTCATTATTTTTAACTCGGTAAAATGCCAAAAAAGAAAACAGTAACAGAAAGAAAAGAAGTTAAATCCATACGCGGATGAGAAACCCAATTGGGGCTTAAAGCATCTGTGTGAGAAGCCTCTGCAATACGATTAGGAAGATTGAGATCCTTTTTCTAGAGCTGCCAAGAATTCCAACCCAGCTGATGCAGCTTTCTGGACAGCTTGAGATGGGTTCAATGTGGACAATTGAACATATTGACATTCCCTGTCCTTCAAAATAAACCAACCACATGTGTTTTTCATCTTGGAGCCTTCCATACTATTGACCGTCCAGTGCCTAACAGATTGCAGCTTTGAGGATTGACATTAAAATTGAGCTCACTCCCAAACCACGCAGCATGAGTCCATTCACACCCAAAAAGCATGTGCTCCACCGTCTCTGGAAAATTGTGACAAATGCGACATAAGTGTTGGAGACAGCATGTTTCCTGTGGTGATTCCAGACTTGCTTAGGAGGGTTACAGGAAGATGAGGCCTTGGGCTTCCCTTTTTCCACTTGTCTTTCTCATTTCATTTGTGACCTATTCATAACACGGCACAAATGTCAATCATTCGACTTCCAATGCCAAAAAGCACGTTCAGAATCATATGGAGCCACCATGATCCTACAATGGTCTTTTGGAGTACAAATTATCTAAAGTTATACCAAATTAGTGAAATTACCAATACACAGATGATAATCGTAAGAACTTTTGTGACAGAAGAGAGACTCGCCACCATCCAAGTAGCAGGTTTCATGATACATTTACTTTTTCTCTATTTCTATCCTGATTTTGCACGTTTTCACCCTTGCTTACAGGGACAGGGCTCATAGTACCTAACATTAGACAACAAAAATTGAACAAACAACTGAAACTCAGTCTCCCAAAGGTGATGTAATTTTGTTAAGCACTGTATTAACAATTCAGAATTGCATAATCATAGATGTTCTCCGTTTTTGGCTAGCAAAAGAAAACCAGGAAAACTGTGTTTGTAATTAATCAACTGGGTCACCCTCCTGATAGGCGCGTAAATATTCACATAAGCGCCCCCTAGTTTATTTTTATTAAGTCCATTTATATTGTTACTTGGAGATTAGTAATGTGATTTTTGTCTTGTAGGTATTTGGAAGCTTAGATCGTGAAAACCTATTAAATTAATGAACGTGGCCAGAGCTCAGAGGATTGAATCATGAATTGGGCCTTGAGATTTACTACTACTGTCCATCAACGTCCATGTTCTCTTAGAATTGAAATTGGTTTACAAAATACACATGTTGGTGGGTCCAATAGGAAAAAGGCACAATATGTATTGGCCTTGCTATGGTGGGCCAGAATAGGAAGAAAAGACTTTTCCAAATTTTACACAGCAAGGATTTTACAACACCTTATAAAAGGGAGAAAAAACTATCTCATGCGGGGATAGGTTTTTACGGAGGGAAAAAAGGGGGAAAAAAAAACTGCGGCATCTTGACAGCGAAGAAGAGAGGGCTGCCGAGACTTTTGTCCGTGAGAGTTTTCTTCTGAGTTTTCTTCCTTTCAAGTTTTTGAGTTTTGTTTAATTACTCGCAATCCGGTAACTCGTTTTAATTTCTGTTCTTAATAAAAGTTATTTGCTGGTATTTGATTAGTTGATATTTCTTATTTATTTTTCATCTCGCGTAATAGAAGCATGTTTCAAACTAGGGTTTCTTCTGTTTCTTGCGCAATGATCAGTGAGTAGTCATATAGGTAAGGTCACGGGGTGATTAGCACACCGTGGCCAGTCCGGACACTGCTCTTGTTTTCAAACAATGAATAAGACAATTTTAGATTGGTAAAATACTTCTCGTAGACAAACCCGGGTATTGTCGGAACTTATGTGAATGGGGGAATGGGGGTCCAAAACTCATTCTCCGTTGCGCGTGGGTAAACGGCGACCATAAGGGTTCGCATCTTGCGGGATATCTTTTTCAATCTAAAGTTGAATGTTTTTAAGAGCACTGGATAGAGCAGGTTAATCCGGACTGGTTGCGAGTGCTACGAACCCTACGACCGTATCTCCTTTAAATTATTTGAAAACCAAACAATTTCTTTAGTTTAGTTAATCTCAGCATCAAATACAAGGGGTAGCCACCTAAGAGCCCATTCAAATTATAACCTGAGTTTTTAATCAGCACACATCACCGTCTTTATGGATTCGACTCCGATCTTACCGGATATTGTACTACGTCGGTCTCCGCCCTACGCTTGGAGCAACCCATTAATTTAAGACTAGGAAATCGTCAAGCACCTCCCAACTCATGGATTGATCTGAATAGAGAACTGTAGAGGGGCCACCACTAGGTCAAACAGTAAGAGGTAAGGTGCCAAAATTTAGAGCACGAGAACAAAAATCTGATCTCACACAAAAATCAAGTGGCCTGGCTGCTCATCACAGCTTTCCCCAAATATCCATTGTTTTGGAATGACACGTAATGGGCGCACGGTTGTGTACATGTTTGTTTAGGTGTGGGCATTATCCTGACTATTACTACGGGTGATGTTGAGGTTTACTGTAACAGAAGGCGCCACGGATTATAGTTCAACAAGGTTGAAGAAGAATTACAGCGTGTTTACATCAGAGAAGGCGTGTCATTGTTCTGACTTTAAAAGCTTCTGATTGCAGGATTCGTGAAAAAAGTGGCTGTTGCAAGGGGTTAGGTATACAACCTATGAATTAGCTATATTTTTTAAAACTCGTTAAAGTAGATTGTGACAAGCCAGGAAGAGGTCCTAGTAGTTTAGTCCCACATCGGCTATAAGAAACACACATGCTACAAAATAACATGAGCTTAAACTTTTGGGCAATGTGGTAGGTCTACTTTAACAAGTTATTAGGCCACCAAGTGATAGGTTGTTACAAGGCTAGTAGCATTACTATCTGTTAAGCCTTATTTACTCAACAAGAAACTATTCATCACATATGAAACACAATAAAAGTTACTGCATAGTAGATCCAACGGAGCAAAGAAATTGTAGTAGGCCGAATCCGACAAGCCATTGGGCCTGACAAAATGGGGCAGCCCATCCACTAGAGCTTGCTTGGGACGAATGCACATGGTCGGGCCAGCCGTTCCCTGAGGCCCACTTAGCGATTCCAGTCAATGGGAGCCTTGAGGCGTCCCACACAGGATCATTCCCGACCCGTGAGATAACTCAGCAGCCAGGTGAATGCTACGTGGCGTTTCCGGTGTCATGTTCCGGACACGTGGATGCCGATTGGCATGCATGATGTCACCTACCCCAAAATAGTTACGGGTGACATCACGGGGCTGGCGCCTAGCATGGACTTACTTAGGGAGCAAGTACACACTCTATAAAGCCTAAGGGAAAAACCCCAAGGAGGTATGCTCTTTTAGATTTGAGATATGTTGTACTTGCCTTTTCTCTCACTCAGTGTCTAACTTAGGCATTGGAGTGCCCTCTAGCTGAATCCAGCCGGACGGTGCTAATCGGTTCCTTGTTTTATAGACTTGCTTAAGGGAGACGAAGGCCTGCTCGATGAAGATCCGACCCATAAAGTACCGAGCAGATCACCATCTCACAAAAATATGAAGTAGAACCTATCTGCGTAGCTTGGAAACTAAACATACTGAATTACCCGCTTTTCACATCACTAATAGATACTCCCAGCTTACTTCAGCGAGTGTTCCCCTTTTCTAGCCACTGCCTCCATTATGCATCTGGCACCACACACAAACAACTATCAATCATATTATCAAACCGTTCTCAAATTTAAAACTCTGATCAACCTGTAACACAATAATCTCCTCAGTCTGTTTAAGAGAAAAGTATTAGCTCTTATGGGGATTAACATCTATATAGTGTTGTTAGAATAAATCATGGAGTAGCTTTAAAGGTGGTAAAGTTTCGAATGTTCTTTTGAATTCTTTAGAAGAAGAAGAAGAAAAGAAAAAGCTGATTTGCACTTGCAAGTGTTACTTCAGACCACAAAGTCATAGAAAGTTTATTGATGATTAATCCCTATCAGCACTAATTGCGGCCAAGAAGATAGCAAGGTGATACTGAAGAAACTAGACCAAGGACTTAATGAGCACAAAAATTGCAGGTTTATACTCCTATGAAAACTGAAACCTGTTCACTCTTAAATAGAGGTCTTATCCATTCAGACTAATTTTGCCAATACTATTGTTCATTAATAGGACTCATTTATTACTATGCTTCAGATTGGTTAGGATTTACTTGGATAAGCATGACACACTGGAAACTTAAAAGCAGTTGGAAGTATGGCTATGAAGTGCAGTAAAAGAGACGTAAAACTAACCTCCAAGCGAAGTTCCCATCATTTCCATAACCATGTTGCAAGATATAAACCCGTAGTTAATTAGCAGTCGCTAGACTCGCTACACAACAGAGCACAAGAAGCTTGATTCGTTACATAACTCTCCATATGAGAAGTTCAGACCTAATGAAACATTTAGTAGCTGAATGTTTTCTCTTCCGCTGCCTGTACTCCAACTCTTCCTGACATATAAAGGTAACGTATGTTCTTTTGATTTAAACCTTTTTCTAGCTGGAAGTGCTCGTGGAAAGACACCTAATTTGCATTCATTGTTCCAAGTTTTCGGGGCCCTAGCAATTAGTGTCCAATTCACTAAAATTGAAAATTAGAGCTTCTATAGGGATAACAAAATTGTTGGTTGTGTGGCATGAGCACATCCACAATTCCTTGACCAACAGGCTTTCGAAGTTCCCATAGCTTCCGTAACCATGTCGCAAGATATAAACCCATAGTTAATTAGCAGTAGCTACACAACAGAGCACAAGAAGCTTGATTCCTCACATAACTCTTCATCATACAAGAAGTTCAGACCTAATGAAACATTTAGAAGCTGAATATTTTCTCTTCTGCTGTCTGTACTCCAACTCTTTCGTAATATAAAGGTAACCTATGTTCTTTTGTTTCAAACCTTTTCCTAGCTGGAAGTGCTCGTGGAAAGACACCTAATTTCCATTCATTGTTCCAAGTTTTCGGCACCCTAGCATCCAATTCACTAAAATTGAAAATTAGAGCTTCTGTAGGGATAATAACATTGTAGGTTGCGTGGCATGAGCACATCCGCAATTCCTTGACCAACAGGCTTTCAAAGTATAAGCTCCGAACCAGAAGGAGCTCAAAGCATAAGTTCCCAGAACATCAAAATTACCTTAACACTGAACCAAACCGATAGCCTGACATCAAAACACTTTTGCTATGTTTGCAAGCATACAGTATCTGTTTACAACCTTCAATCAATATTACTTTTTTGTAGCGGGGCAATAGCTTTGAAGTCCTACCAGACAATAGTTTTAAGGGCTGTAATTTGTTACGTTACGTTTCAGATTTCAGGATCATATATTGGTGTTCACATCCCAGTGGTAAAACCAAATGGCATGTCAATGACCGGTACTACAAATGAACCAAATTGGATTGTATCTGCAAAATCTATTTAATTTTTATAATGTAGCTAACAATAGACTGGCCCAGTAACTCCGCCTTCTCAAGTACAGTGATCATACAAATTCAAGGTACACTGCATCACTGAAACTAGTTGCCACATTTACTTGTGTTCCCACGATAACTGAAACTCATAGAATCAAGCGTCAAAAATGAAATTGGGTCACGGTCTTTGGATTTCGTTTCCACAGGGTGCACTACAGAATGATCATCTTGAATTACAGTAGCCAAACTAGTTCAACATCACAGAATGTAAGAACTTATAGATTATTCTTGAATAAAAGTAGCCAAGCTAAAGTAACATCGGGGAAGGTAGAAGTTGAATCCATTAAATAAGTCAGTCAGGTGTTTCACAAGAGATGACCAATCAATAAGGTACAATTAATCACGAAAATTGGGACATCAAAATTTTCACACTCACCGGCCCTTCCTCTGTGATTTGTATGGAAAACGGGAGGGAGTAGAAGGGGAGAACTCAACAGGTAGCCGGGGAGGTTCTAGCTCTCCAGAAAGCATTCCCACCACTTCTTTCATTGAAGGCCGGCGAGCAGGTGATTTCTGAAGGCAGAGAAGCGCAATGGTAATGCACAATAGAGCTTGTTCCCGATCCAAAACCTGAATAGACTTATCAACTAAATCAAGCAGCTTCCCTGCACGTGCAAGCTGCTTAGCCCAAGAAATCAAGTTGGCCCGTTTGAATTCAGACATGGGTGAACCGGTCACCTGAAGCGGCCTTCGCCCAGCAATTAAAACAAGCAATAGAACCCCATAGCTGTAAACATCACACTTTTCTGAAATAGCCCCACCACCACCATACTCAGGGGCTACATAACAAACAGTTCCCCTCATACTCGGTGTGCTGCTAACGCCGCCACTTTTGGGTATATCGCCACCAGCAGATTCACAGCTATTGTCACCACCACGACCACCTCTCCATAGCTCTCCGCTAAGCCCATCCAACCACCAATCCACACTATTTCGACTACTGCTCCTACTACTCCTCCTCTTCTTCTTTCTATCAACGTAGAAATCCACATCCACCGGCCATAAATCATCCCTACTATTACCTTCAAGGGATGATGTCCCTTGCCCTTGTTTATTCTTCTTCTTCTTTTTCTTCCTAGCCAGCTCTTCACAATACTCCTCCTTCCACCACTCCCTCGCTGGCCTCCTCTTCTCTCTCTTCACAACCTTATCCTCGTCCAAACTTGTCCACCAATCCAACCGTCTCCGATCCTTCTTCCTCTCCGGTTTCTCCGGCTTCACAACCACCGGGCCCGAAGTAGAAGCCCCCCCAACAACCCATTCACTCTTAGGCCTCTCCTTCTTTATCTCACTCCCAATCCACTCCATCACATAATCCTTCACAACCCCACCAGACTCTCCCCCTTCATTGTCTTGCTTCCACCACCAATCCTTCACTGACCTACTCTTCTTCACCCGTTTCCCCATTCTCCCAGCCTCCCCACCGCCGTCACTAACCATCTCCGTCCCACTCTCCACGCTGCCCCGATCAAAATTCCCATCCGCCGCCGGGGACGCCGTCGCACCCATCCGCGGCAAAATCTCCTCCGCTGTGGCTGCCGCCTCCGGCGAGGCTTCTTGCCCCACCGTAACAACCCTAACAAAACTCTCCTCAGGCGACTGATTAACACAGAAATTAAACTCGTCGATCCCGCTCGTCGTCGTCACGCTCTCCGTATCGTTATCCTGACCTAACTCCTCCGTTAATTCAACCTCAACTTTACGATCCTCCTCCGTTTCTTTCAACCTAGCAAGTCCAAAATCACCTATCTTGGCGTTGAAATTACGATCCAGTAAAACATTACTCGGCTTCACGTCGCCGTGGATCACGGGCGGGTCACAGCAGTGGTGGAGATACTCTAACCCTTTCGCTACCTCAATCGCGATTTTAAACCGATTTTTCCACTCCTTCAATTCAACGCACTTGCGATAGAGCAAGCACTCTTGGAGGCTGCCGTTGCTCATGAGCTCGTAGACGAGCAGCATGACGCGGCGCTTGCGGTCGGAGGAGAAGCCCCTGACGGAGACGACGTAGCCGGACTCGATTCGGCCGGCGAAGAGAAGTTCGTTTTGGAACTCGCGCTCGGCCTGGATGGAGCCGGCGTCGATGACCTTGACGGCGATCTCTTCTTGGTTGGTAGGGAAGGAGCCACGGTAGACGGAGCCGAGGCCGCCGCGGCCGATGCGGTGTGAGGGGGAGAAGGAGGACGTAGCGCGGCGGAGGGCGGAGTAGGGATAGCGGTGGGGGGGTTTTGAGTCGGACGGGACGGTCCGCTTGCGGGTGAGTTTGCGGAGGAAGATGGTCAGGAGGATGAGGAGGGAGAGGGCGGCGGCGGCAGCGCCGGCGAGTGGCGGGATTAGACTAGGGGCTTGGTGCTGCGGCGGCGAAAGCAGGTGGCGGGAGGGCATGATTAAGGGGGAAAGTGAGGGAATCAAAACGACTTTTTGTTTTTGTTTTGTATGATCTAGTCCATCTACACTACTCCACTTCCACTAAACTACTAATAAGGGGGATTGAAATCGGAAATTGATGAGATGAAGAAAAATAGTCCTCCTCCGTATGAGGTTTTGACTTACGAAGTGTCCGTTGAAGCAGATGGCTGACTAGCGGCAGTAGTTGAAGAAGAAGAAGAAGAAGAAAGCAGACTTCTGTTCTGTTCTGTTCTGTTTGCTGTCGAATCAATTTTGGTTTCCTTCCTTCAACCTTCCGAGGCAAGATGATTGTCTAGTTGTTATTGTTTTTTTATTAGTAGTAGTCTAGTCAATTTTGTTTTTTTATTAGTAGTAGTACTACTAATAATTCTTAAAAATAAGGCCTTTGATTTCTTTTTTATTTTTTTGCTTTTCTCTGTCCATGAATCTTATCATTTTGTGCATATATAATTTGGAGTTGGGTGAACAACACGAAATTATGATTGGATTCATTATCCTAAACGGATCCAGATTAATTGATTCCACAAGTAGTAGATTAGAATCCGTTCCAGAACACCTTCTTAAAAAATAAGTACTTATTTCACATTTTCAAACTCAAAAATAATGTAAATGAAAAATAACTTTTCAATTTTTTTTGCACCGTATTAAAGATCTCAATGA
This sequence comes from Rhododendron ferrugineum, assembly GCA_025642025.1. Lineage (NCBI taxonomy): Eukaryota > Viridiplantae > Streptophyta > Magnoliopsida > Ericales > Ericaceae > Rhododendron > Rhododendron ferrugineum. The sequence goes on along the minus strand of JAOTQK010000018.1, from coordinate 18,207,368 downwards.
GATCTTTCAAACCAGATCCATATTGCATCTTTTTTTATTTCAATAAGCCCATCATTTTTTAGCTTGTAATTGCATTCTTAAAAAATAAGTACTTATTTCGCGTTGCAGAACGGGACATAAATGTGTGGTAGTTTTGTTTACAATAATTTTTTTCTTCTTTTCAGAAAGTTTACAATCATTTTTCCGTTGGTTTACAATCACTTTTCACATGAGCATTTCTCCCTTACAGTCCAATTGGATGCGGGGTGAGTTTTTGAAAATATTAATTATGGAGGGGATAAAATCGTAGGGAGAATTAGTTATGGAGGGTAGGTCCACATTATATTAATGTGACTTATGAATGGTGGATAAAAAATAGTACTAGTTAATTTAGATGAGGTGGAGTATTGTCAGGCAACTGAATCAGGGGAACGGGTGGATATTCGACATCAATCTACGAGTTCGGAGCGAAGTAGAGGCTACTGGGAACGGCCAGATCATGGGTGTGTCAAGATCAATGTGGATGGAGCATGGCTAAGGAATTCGTCAGGAGGTCCAGCTGGTGCAGGAATCGTGGTGCGCTCTGCATCCGGTAGATTTGTTGCTGCTCGAGCAGTTAATTTGGGGATGATGGGCTCTGTTTTGTGCGCGGAGGCCGGGGCTTGGCGAGCGGCTATGGAATTTGCGCACGCCTTGGGCATCGGTACTATCGTGGTTGAGGGAGATTCGCAACAGGTTGTTCGGATTTTGAATAGGGATATACTATGCCCGATTGATGTGGAAGTGATAATAGAAGATATCCGTAGATTGGCGAGACGGTTTGTGAGTTGCTTGTTCCGGTTTGTGAGAAGATCAGCTAATGTGGTGGCTGATACATTGGCAAGTCATGGTGTGCGAGGTTCTGGTTCCAAGACTTGGGAAGCTAGACCTCCTTTGTGGTTATTACGCTCTTTAGGGCGAGATGATCATCTTTTTTGATGTTTTGTGAAATTTGGTATCAATATATGGCTGTTATAATTTTGAAAAAAAAAAAAAAATTTAGATGAGATATTATAAAGGAAATAGAATGGTATTTGATTAGGATGAGGGATAAAACGGGAGATAGGTTTTGTTTGGAACTCAGGGATGGAAGTGGAAAAGGATGGAAAATAATTAAGAAGAGAAAATAAGGAATAAACTTCTGACTTCTGAGTTTGAACTTTTCGTGTTGTTTGACTTCTTAGAATTGTTATTGTGATAGAAATAAAAGGGTAAACAATTTTTAAATCGAACTTGGGAAAAAAAAAATTCCTAAGAAAAAAAAAAAATTATATTTGACATGATATATTTATCTTTGTTGAATTGGTTTAAAATTTGAATTGAAAAGGTAAAAGCTAAATAAAGACCATTTAAATTCTAATAAAATCGAATTAATCGGAAAAACAAAAAACAAAGTCAATAATATACAAGAATTGGACCAGGACTCCGGGTCTGGACTGTACTCTACCTGTCGAATAATTGATAGAATCAAAATGTCCATCAGAAAGGGTTTGACACTCTCATATTAGTAATCCTACCGCAATATGATGGAGACACTTTACTTTAATTTTTATAACTGGTAATTCAGCTAATGATGTTTTATGGACTAAGGTTCTGGAGTGGGTGAGACAACAGCTAGCCGCCCAACAGAACCAGTTTTCACCGCCATCTCATTGGTTCCAGGTTCTTCGCTCCTTATCTAAATTGTACTGTATTATAGCGATTTGGATGTAACCGTGAAGCTAGATAGCAATGGGCGAAATTTCTAACATCATCGCCGATAGGTAGCGACAAATTTAATGGATCAAACATAACGATTCATCTTTTTAAGTGAAGAAATAGAAGATAAAAGGAAGACTCACATTTTATACTTGGCGATTTTTCTATTTTTCGGAAACAGCACATGAGTACGTCACATGACACTTCTAAAATATCCAATACTAATTTTTTATTCTTGCGTGGGCATATCTTAACTTGGACATATATCTTAGAATTTAGACTCAGTGAAGTTTTTCTAGTCCAAGTGATGGCTTAATTTACCATGTTGTGATTAGACTCAACAATGCTGAATGCACCTATGTTTCAAACAACAATGAATTCCAACAAGAAGTAGAATCAGGTGCAGTACTGTGGCCCCATTGGCGGCTCCATGTGTTAAGGAAGGTGCTTAATTAGTTGTTACAGTTTTTGTTAGTGGGATTTCACCGTTAGTCTTGTGCCTTCCAACTTGGCTAACATGTGAACTCATTACATCACTTCATACACCAAAAGTTTTTACTTGAACTCAATTCAGTAGCGGCTGCACACCCAAGCATGGGTGAGCAGCTGAAAACCCTAGAGAAGTTGTTTTTTTAATTTCAATTGTAGTAAGTTTATTTCAGACTTTGTTTGAACATCAATAATTTATTATGAGGACTCATCAATCTAGTTAATTCAGAATTGAACTCTAATAGGCACCGAAAGGGGTCGTTTAATCCCTTTATTTACTCAAACCAATCAAACTCTCTTTTTTACCATCAAATTAATCTAGAAATTAGTCGGAATTATAATAACTTAGCCTACAAACGTAAACGGTTCAAAATTTCAAATCATATTTTTAAACTCGGAACAAAACTGGAGGACATAGCACAGCCACAGCCCAATGTCCTCCCATGACCCACAACTAACTCAAATCTTTCTTCCCACCGCACACGGCACAACAATAAAGAAGAAGAAAAAAAAGGAGAGGGGAAAAAGAAAAGGTTATATAGGGCGGCTTGATGTTGAAGAGTGGACCCAACCTTTTTAATGGTTCTGCTTTCTTTTTGGGTTGCTGTCCCGAAATTTGGGGCCCACTCCGGTCTCGCTCCGATAATCGGAAGCGTTCACTTTGTAGAGCTCGTCAAGTAGAACAACTGTGCAAAAAATTAGTTTAATTGGATATCATTAAGTGCCCGATCGGAACCTTTTTATTTTGAAAAGAATGGATCCGAAACACTGGATCAAATCCACTATAACCCATGGACTGAGAGTTATATGGGCTCCGATCAGGCACTTAATGATATCCAATTAAGCTAATTTTTTGCATAGTTGTTCTATTTGACGAGCTCTACAAAGTGAACGCTTCCGATCATTGGAGTGAGACCGGAGTGGGCCCCGAATTAGGGACAGCAGCCCCCCGTGTCCAAATTTCACTGACCTCCCCTGAGTTTTCTTACAAATGCAGAAACCTCAACCTTCTCTAAGGTTTTTGAAATGTCACTGCCCTCCCTTGCTTTTAAAAATATTCTATAGATTCCCCCTTACAGCTAACTTGACTTAAACGGTGTCAAATTTAGAAAGCAAAAGTCTTCAATGCCCTTTCCTTTATTCTACTATTCCTTTCCCTTATCTCTCTCATTCACTTTAACCCTTGTTCATTTCTTCCCCATGTCAGAAGTGGAAGGAATCCAACCATATACTTTTGCGAGAGAAAGAGAATTAAACTAAATCATAAAATCATATTTGGTTTTGTTTTGAAAATGACTTTTTAATATTAAAAAGTTACTCCCTCCGTCCCACTTTGTTTCGCCTGTTTCCTTTTTGGGACGTCCCAAAAAATTGTTTATATCTCACAATCTATAATATTTTATATATTCAATATGGATCTTATTTGATAGATCTCAATTTATTTTTTTGAACAAAGTTTTTGAAATCATAAAAAACATTATAATTTTTTGGGACGTCCCAAAAAGGAAACATGCGTAACAAAGTGGAACGGAGGGAGTATATAAGGTTAATTAGGTGGGTTTTTTTTTTGTCTTTAGTCAAAAAATTTACAGTAGATTTTTTAATCAATTTTTCCTACTTTTGGGTATATGTAGTTTAGCCACACTTGAAAAGTAAAAGAATGGATAAAATTTAATGAACAATCAAAAAATAGCCATCTCTGACTTGGCATTTTGAATTCTTTTTTCTTTGAATTTTAGTAACTCTTTTTATCTGAGGAGTGATTTTGGCACTCCTCAAATTGATAACTACTGGCACTCCCCTTTACTTTTAAGAATGAGATAGACGTACTCACACAATTTCAAAAACATACTAATTGGAATCTTATAAAATATTTGGAGTTTAAGTATGTTAATATTATTAAAAATTATTGGTAGTTTTTTGGATTTTATTTGATGTTTAAGTACAATTTTTTTTTACAGTTTAGTTAAATCTTTGGGGAACTTAAATAGGGGTCCTTTCCTATATAAATACTTAAGTCGTCATCCTAGTGAGTTTGAAAACTTATCTTTCCATCCTCAAATTCAAATAAATCCAAAACTACCATTTCTCTCTCATACTCCTAATATTTGAAATCTTTCAATCTCTTTATCTTTCCTAATTTATCTCATTCTCTCTCCTATCTTTTCTCTCCTAATCTTATCTCTCCAATTTTCTCTCGCCTAAAATCTAAAAACAACATTTAAAAATAAAACTAACATATACCATAAATTTAAAAATGAATATTCATAAACAAGAATGTATATTTGGTGTCCATAAACAATCATGGCATATTTCTGTAAAACTATCATGATAATTTTTATGATATATTACTTGAAATTCTCCATGAATTTATCATGAATACGTATCATAAAATCGTCCCTATGAAACTACATTAAACCAAAATCATGACAAAATTTAGAGAAGTCGAAACACACATACTAAAATTAAGACAAAATTTGTGAAATCACCATGATTTAGAAAAAAAAATCATGGCAACATATCGTAAAATTGTGCCGGCGAACTACTATAATAAAACAAAATCATTACAAAATTCAGAGAAACCGAAACACACATACAGAAATCATGTCAAAATTTGTAGAATCACTCTACAACATAAAACATTCGGACCACTTTGTTTTAGTAAAATTTCCCTAGAACCTCAAGAAACCTAAACTCAAATTAGCGGTTGAATGGTCTCGGCCTTTTTCAGAGTTTCTTGATGGGGAGGAAAGGTTTTGGACTGTGGGGGAGAGAGAGTGTGTGTGTGTTTGCTTTTGGTTGGATTTGTTTGTTTGGTTTGGTTTTTTGATATCACGTGATTGTACGTGTTCCTTTCCTAAACTAATCCAAACTCCCTATATTATAGGACTAATCCTATTTGAAAGGGGAACAGAAAACGTAAATAGAGGAAATAAACCTAAAGTAATCCAAACTCCCTATATTATAGGACTAATCCTATTTGAATTGGGAACAGAAAACGTAAATATGGGAAATAATAGGATAGACATTATGTGTGTGTGTGTGTGTATATATATATATATATATATATATATATGGATAGGGGTATAATGGGTAATAATAAATTTTGAGGATGAGAACATAATTAAATAAAACCTCTAGGATGGACACCTAAATAAATTGAGTAAAGAGGATGCCTATTTAATTTTATCTAAATCTTTTGACTTTTTCACTTGCTAATAAAGTAGGTGGGCGATACTCAGTTTAGGTGAGTATGAGCTAATAATTAAGTAAAAGTAAATAAGCTCTATCTTGAATTGAATGCAGATTGGGTGTGCTTGTGGGAAGTTGATTGGGTTTTGGGTGTGTTGGGCGTAGAGTGCCCCATAGATTTTGTTACAAAATGTTATTCCTTGCTATCGCTTTTAAAAACAAACTTGTAGGTACGATGTCGAATGCCATAAAAGACTTAATTAAAACACTCTCTAACACCAATTGATTTTAGGAGAGATTTGAAAAAACGGTCCAACAGGTAGTATCAAATCCAGAAAGTCAATGCTACACCAATTGAGTTTGAGTCGCAGGAGTTTCATCGTGGATGAAAGATTTTTGGGCTCGGAGTGCCCTCATGAATTTGGTTACACAATGCCTCTCCATGCAGTCGCTTTAAAAACAGACTTACGGGTGCAATTTCGAGTTACCTAAAGCACTAAATTGAAACTCTCCCTAATACCAATTAATTTTTTTCCTTTAGCTTAGTTATCGTAATTCTTGGTTAAAATGCCGATACATCAATATATTTGTTTTGTTAACGTATATACAGTAGTACTTTAAAAAAAAAATATTGACTAAGCCGAGCTAAAACTGGTGGCTCCTTGGATAAGAAAATACATTGTCTTCAGACATTGGAAACTTTATTTACTGGAGAAAGACATAGACAATGAAAAAACAAAGTAGCGTGAGTATCACTGTACTACAATTTCACAAAGTTCAAAAAAGACGTTAGTCTAATAATTTTATGGCAAGTATGGGATACTACATGGGAACTGGGAAGGGAGAAAAGAGATGGAAAAAAAAAGTGATCTGGTTGTTGGATGTAGTTGGTTTGTTTTCAAGGATAATCTTGGCATAAAACAAAGAAGCAATGCTTATGGTACACTTTTCCGTTAATGATTTTAACGTTATGTTGACAGAAGGGGGAGTGTGCACAATAATTCAAAAAGTAAAGGAGGGCAATGACATTTCAGAAACCTCAGAGGAGGTTTCTGCATTTGTCAGAAACCTCAAGGGAGGCCAGTGAAATTTACCCTTCTTTTTTCCATCTTACTCTGAAATTCAAGTTGATGAAAAGGTCTTTAACAACTTTACCAAAGACCGGAAAAAAGACAGAAGAAATCGAATCATTGACTAATCGGATATCATAAACTGTTTGTCCCTACACATTAAGGCTGGAATCAATATCAAAGAATTTTTGATATTGATCGAGCCAACAGTCTTGTTCGGTTTGGATTTTAAGAGAGATTTTTAAAAGAAATGAGTAGAGATAAATAGATAGAGAAAATTTATTGAAAACCGTGTCCAAAAATTTTGAGACCCCAAAATTCTATTGTTTTTCAAAATATTTCATTGGTTGAGGGAATTTGTGTATTCTACTTGGTGAATTTGAAGTCAATATTAAAAGTATATGATACTAGTCCCGATAAATTACACATTAAATATAAAGTACTTTTCATGTTAGCTGGTCACCTTTCAGAATACACACTACATCATCAGAATCTCTATTACAGCTCTAGTACTTTATTACATTGTGGGTGGTGGCTTCTCTTTAAACTCCTTCGGATAGTCCCTCTTCCACTCTGCTGCAAATTTGCACAAAGGCGCGAGGAGGTTGACCGCCTCTCGCCCCTCCGACGAGCAAGTTAGAATACAGGAGAGAGAGGGAGTACTTTAGAGTAGCGTGTGTTTACGTACCTTTCTCTAGGGTTTATCCTTCCACTTATATTGGTGAACATACTTGCCCTCCAAGCTAAGAGTGACCATGACGCAAAGCACATGCCCGTGACGTCACACATAATCGCCTCGCTTCTTAGACATTCCAGGTTCCTCTGGACCCAACAAGAGGAATCTCCACGTAGCCTTCACATGGGTCAAACCGCCCCAACCGACAAACCCGGCCCGCAAGCCCGACCCAAAAGCTCGGTCGTTGGGCCTGCAAACTGGACCGTAAACCAGTGGGTTGGACCCTTCGGTCCAGCCCTCCTCCTCTCGGCCGTTCTCTTGCTACGATAGGCTTTAGCCCAGATAACGCACGCGAGCCAGCCAGGAGAGCCCAAACCCTGGCTCTGGCTGCTTTCCTTCCGTGGGCTGGCCTCATGGCCCGATTCGATTCGACCCACCACATACATTTTATTTTTTTATTTTGTTATGGCATCAGCCTCAACACTATTTTGATCCGTTTGTTGATTTCATTAATGTGGTGGCATACTTGGGACAAAACCTCCACATGATCATGACAAGAGAAACCCTCATAGAGTATCCGAACATAGGGTCATTTGTTCGTCATTAATACGCACTAATTTTTCCATTAGTAATAAGTGAAAGGCCAAATAAATTATTCATACTTATCGGTAAGTTACGCTATTGATATCGGGATCCAAATTACTTGTACTCATGTAAGAAAACGCACTATCCCATCGGACAAGGGATTCCTAAGCCCATTTGTCAGACGGATAAGGTTTTGGGTGAATAAATAACAAGAGTGATAAGAGGAGGATATCTTATGAGAGGGAATTAGCTTATACTTGGTTTGAGTAGGAGTAGTTGATATGGGTGGATAAGAGTGGATGATGTATGAATTTACTTAATTGTCCTTATTAAATAATTACATTGGGAATGCAAAAAAAGGTTTGAGGGTCAATATGGTATTTCTTCACAGTTCACACCCGTATAAGCTTATCCTAGGGTGGGGGTGGGATTAGCTAAGGCCCCTCCAAGGGCACAAGCTCTCCCCCTCTCCCTTATTCCCCTTCCTTATCCCCCTAACAAACACCATCCCCTTTATCCCTCTCCCTCCTTTATCCCCCTCTCTCTCATATTCCCCTTCTTAACACCCCCAACAACACAGGCCCTTATGGGGTTTAAAGAGCTTCGGTTTGCTCAATCGAAACTTTGTCATCGTGCTCTATATCGTTTAGTGCATAGAATAGGATGAGTACATCATTCGTGAAAATTTTAAATTGATCGGCTTTTATTAGTCCCTTGATCAGATATTACGAAAAAGGATAGTTATTAGTATGATTCCAAAAACACAGTGTGAGACAAATCTACTTTATGTTCCAGAACCAATTTTAAGTACTTATTTTTAAAAATGTGATTTTAAACTAAAAAATAATGTAGTATTTAAGTAAATAATTTTCCTAACAATATGGATCATGTTTGATAGATCTTATTGAGATCTTTTGAACTGTGCAAAAAAAATTAAAAAATTATTTTTCATTTACATTATTTTTGAGTTTGAAAATGTGAAATAAGTATTTATTTTTTAAGAAGATGTTCTGAAACGGAAAACATTAAGATATTAACGTCCGGTACCAATGTAATTTTCAACAACCACTATTGCAATTCCATAAAAACTTCTTATCCTCATTAAATTGGTTACTCAGTTTTTCCTCTATTTTTATGATTTCAATAGATTGGAATACTAAATTTCCTCCAAGGGTAACGTCCATAACCATGAGAGAGAGAGAGAGAGAGAGAGAGAGAGAGAGAGAGAGAGAGTAGAACTGTAGAAGTGAGCCCGTTCCAGAATACCTTCTTAAAGAATAAGTATTTATTTCACATTTTCAAACTCCAAAATAACGTAAATGAAAAATAATTTTTTAATTTTTTTTGCACCGTATTAAAGATCTCAATGAGATCTTTCAAATAAGATTCATATTGCATATTTTTATATTTCAATAAGTCTACCGTTTTTGAGCTTGAAATTGCCTTCTTAAAAAATAAGTACTTATTTCGTGTTTCGGAACGGGGTTGGTCATTAGTATGGCATTTTGATTGTTTCAAATTTCAAAAACAGTTTGTGAAAGAATTCAACCTAATTTCTAGTCAACTAATAAGACGAATATGGAACACTCCATTTCGGATAGTTTCTCCAAATCTTAGAAGTCGTAGCTGTCATATCACTTACCAGGAGCAGCTTGGGATTTTGCTCAAAACAAAGTCCCCAAAAAGTCCAAATGGGTTCCACATGACATGCTTCCTCTGCACGGGAAAACTATCGACGGTGGGCCAGTCCAATTTATTATCCTAGGCCGGGCAGCTCTTGTGGGGACAGAGCTCCTCCTAAGTTTTTATATGGCTCCGTACGGTCCGGTTTTGAATTTTTGGTCCAGTTTTAGGATTTTGTGGGCCCTTTTAATAGTTTTTTAGAGCTTATCGAGTACATGTGAAAAACTAGTTTAATCGAACATTAATAGATATACAAGGGAAATGGGAAGACAAAAAATCATCAGAAACTGAAATTGTCCTTTTTCTGTCCTTATACGAACTTGCATTCACCAAGCTATGTGGGGCTTGTAACCGCTCATCTAGACATCTACCGGGACTCTCTACTTGAGTCAAGCCCCAACCTCGCTATGGTGCGTCACAATCTTCCCCGCTTAGGAACACACATCCTCGTGTGTAGGGTCGAGATTTCTCCCATATTTTTTATTAGTGCAGGTTTTGATACCACTGTAACAACCTGCTCCTGCCTTGTACAGTACAATATTGCCGCTTATGCTCATATACTTATTGATATTCGATCAAGCCAATTTTTTTACATGAATGATAGACTCGACAAGCTCTGCAAAATGAATAATTTCGATCATTATTGTTAAACAAAGGCTCAAAACTGAACCGGATTGAGGGAAAATTTGACAGGAGCTATGTCCCTCTTGTGGACCCCTTTAGATTTTGACAAGATATATTCATGTAAAAAAGATAATATTTTAACCGAGCACTGATAGATACATACTATATTTGTAGAGCATCAACTTCTTCTTTATAATAATCACGAAGAGTGACTTAATCATGTGACTATAATGTCCAATCAGCTGATCCACCACTTATGCTTGGATAATCTTTTCCGGGGGCTAAGAGATAAAACGTTCCTATCACTAAGTTTTTGGTTAACCCCTAAAGTGGCTTAAGGTTCAACCCATTCAATAAATTTATCTGGAAATAAATAATCTCTTGCAGCTGCACCTAACATATTTATAGGAGGTTAGGCCACGGGGGGTCTGCCCGACCAACCAATTTTTGGCGCATTCAAAGCCAACGGGCCACATGTGAAACTGTGAAAGCACAATAAACGTTTTCCTATTTAGCCAATAAAGCTCCGCGTGAAATAAGTATTTATTTTTTAAGAAGGTAATTTCAAGTTAAAAAATAATGAGCTAATTAAAATCTAAAAATATACAATATGGATCTTATTTAAAAGATTTCATTGAGATTTTTAATATGGTGCAAAAAAAAGTGATAAGTTATTTTTTATTTACATTATTTTTGAATTTGAAAATGTGAATTAAGTACTTATTTTTTAAGAAGGTGTTCTGGATTGGCTTCTAAGTTATCAATGATAGCACTATGTTTTGTTTTTGTTTTTTGAAATTTTAGATAGCCGATAACCAGTTTGTGTACACCTCGATTAATTTCAAGACCCTGAAGTTAACGATCGGACAAATCTTCCATTGAATGTTTGGCCTTTGTAAAATTCAAGCAGGCGACTCCGTAAAAATCAAACACTTATTTGTTTTCTCATTCTCACTTGGGCAAACTCCTTGGGCTAATGATAGCACTACGGTTGTGACGATGCAGGGGGAAAAATTGCTTCGGATTGGAGAAAAGAAAAACAATGAATTTTCCAAAACAATGATTTTTTTTTTTTGTCGTTTTCATTTACTAGTTGTATTTTGAATGGATTGTGATTTTGGCACTCCAAAAAATTGATGGAGAGGCTCCAAAACTGAACTGTGTTGATACACAAAACGATGTCGTTTTGGAGCCTCTCTATCAATTTTTGGAATGCTAAAATCAGTTTTCTGAATGGATTGTGAATTTCGATATATCTACCTAATGTGAGGACCACACAAATACAAGTTGAAATAATGGTTGAGATTCATTTGATCCAAGGGCTGATGTGTGCTCTGCAACTCTCTTAAGAAAATACCCACACTCTTACAAATATATTACAAAAATGTCATCAGTTCTTTTTACCCACTGTTCGGCTTCTGGTGTTGGCATAAAAAAATATTACAAAAATGCCCGTGCCGACGGCACTACTGGGGTGCGTAGTGCCGTAGGCACGGGCAAACACTAGTACACAAATGAAACAACAAATAAATTTACTCATATAACACAACAGGTCAACTAAAAGCAAAATCAGGTGTTTGAGATCTAAATATAGAGCATGGATGTATGAGAAGGCAAAACAATATACAAACTCTGCGGATCAAAAAAAAATATATACAAACTCTGATTTCGTGGAAACCGCGAGAGGAGTACCGGTACTGAACGAATAACACCAGCTTCATCACCAGAACCATCCGTGCCTCGCGTCAACTGCTTTTGCGTTTGTTGATACAAGCGGCATCATCCCGTAGAGGGAGATGAGATCATTCAGGCATTTGTTTCTTGTGTTGCTGTGCCCTTTTAAACTGCTTATGCCTGATGATCCAATGTCATGTATCTTCCCTGCAAAATCATTACCAATCTTTATTACAAAAGCCTACCACTGCAGGGAAATTGCATCAGATTGATTTTGATATAAATTCTTGACGCTAAAAGTTGCGCAACTATGTGGTTTCCCCTGGATTTTTGTCAACAAAATTGTTACAGGAACCCGACAACTAACTGATACTGAAGTAGCTTTGGCAAATTTTGTAACAGAAAAGTGGGAAAATAGCTGAAATAGAAAGGGAAATTATGATTGCCAGCTTCAAATACTGTTTCATTGAAAGAGGTGAGGCCATACCTTTGACCCAGATTGGAGGGGCATCAGTGATATTTGCAACAAGCAGGGACATAGCAATGTCTTCACAGTTTCTGCCAAAAAGTGGACGCATTAGTTCATATATACCGGCCATACATTCAATCTCATATAACCCAAAGGTAGCTAATCAACTGATACCTCTCTCTGGTTATGTAATCATGGATCGACGAGGGCATCTCGTGAGTGTACAAGTCCAAGTACGTCCGGTGAAAGAATGCTGCTTTTGTGAGAACCATACTGTAACTGCCCGTCCACCAAACTGACCACCATCCTCCATATTTATAGTATGCCATGCTACTTTTCTGATTTACAATGGAAAAACAAGGTCAAACAAAATCATGGAAGACGGAGTTTAACTTATCGTTGTAGGAAACACACTAAGAGCTTGCATCGCAGACTTCATATCCCGGAAAATTCAGCCAAGTTCTATTAGAATTCCAGGGTCAGACATATACTGATATACAGATGCTAAGAGATAGGTGGTGATTATCAGATAATGAACTTGCTATGAAATGGAAAGCTGAAATTCTGAAGTCAAGTTTTTTCCTTTCCTAAATAACATCCGCCTAGGAGTTTCTAAACATAAGTGTCAATATGCATTTATATTCTATGCTAGCAGGAGGGTTGTTGGCTGATATGATAGCTGGAGTAAACCAACAGATGTAATAGCGGCAGCTGCAGTACACCAAAAGATGAAGTCAGACTGACACTACGATATCACGTTCAATAGCTTCTGCATTTCTATTGTTTTTCCTTGTAATAGGAAAATAATGCCAACGTGAGGTACTGAGGTAGTCCACAAAGACAATCAAATGATTTCTATCTTATGAGACCTTAAGAAGTGGGCTTGGGTAGACACCTAGTTTCTAAATGCACAAATAAAAAGGTAAAACGAACTAGGAACGGTAAATCAATTACTGTAGACAAAGGCGTGAAATAGGTTTGAGTATCACAATATTTAGAGCCTTCAGGTAGTGCCGCATCACAGTTTGTTTTCCATGCAAATTACAAGTGCAAAGAGGTGATTGTTTCTGTTGACCAAAAACGAAAAGAAGAAAGAAAAGGAAAGAGCTGATTGTTCGTTGAAAGCCATGTGTAGTTCAGGTACCGATTGAAACAGAAGAAGAATTCAAGTGCGCAAAGGTTGCTCGGGCATCTCACAGTCAGCTAAGAGCCAAAAATCTCTGGAGAGGACTCGTTTAGGCAAAACAACAGTTCTGATAAAAACTAGTACCCATCGGATTGCTTATTCTAGAAATTTCCTTAAAGCTTGACATAAATACGCACATTCAACACATTTCAAGTCAGATACTGCTCATTGGTCATCCCATTAGCGGAAAAAAAAAATTTAAAAGCATACATAATGAAATGGTTCAAGAGGATCTCCTAGGCTGTTTATCTCAGCAATAACATGAAACGGGTGCCACTTGAAGAGGCCGTTTTGAATCTCAGTAAGTGGTTCAGAGGGATCCAGTCTCATGAAAACCAACAGAAAGCTGGTTTCGGGAAGAGCTTATTATATAGCCCATTCCTGCATGGACCTAAAGCAACCGCATGCCAGAACTAACCAGTCAGCCTCATCAGCTGATATGATTACCCAAAATAAATCTCGAAGAGAATCTCATTATGAAATAAACCACTAACCTCCGAAGCAAGCCAATGCATGCGAGGAACGAATCCCACCATTGTCTGTGGAGCGCTTTGCCATACCGCGAAGGCAAAATCTAGGGTATCACATGGAACGATTACATCATCATCCACTGAGAAAATTGCATCCGTTCTGAGATCCTTAATTGGCTTAAATCTATCGTTCAAATTATCCTCCTCATTCAGGTCAAACTTGAAGTTGGGTTTGCGAGCTGTCTGTGACTTTACCGACACAATTTTCTTCAGAAAAGCTTTTAGACTATCCGATGGCGGATCACTTTCACTCCACACGACATGTATGGCATCAGTCCCACTACAGGATGCATAGTGAGCAACAGATTGCTTAAGAACAGAATTCTGTTTCCACGTGTTGATAAGCACGGTGTAGCCACCTCTGAAAAAATATCAGAAGCAATGTAATTCATAATACTACGAAACTAAATCAAAAGCACATTTTAGTAATACTAAACATAAATTTAACTTCAAACATTATTGAATCTTCTATCGAACGATAAAGTCGGTGAACTTCTATCTAACGATAAAGTGGGTGAACTTTTTTTCAGATAATAATGTACATAAGAAATGCATATACATGAATCTAAGAACAAAATAGAAAGAAAAAAGAAGCAATGAAGTGTGCAACAGCTAAAAAGTTCTAGTCTGGGCAAAAATTGTTACAGGGTACTGGCGAAAACAATTTGGGAGCAGGAGAACTCAATGCACACAAAATTTCTCCTGGTTCAGAAATGACGATAACAATATGGAGACAAATAAGAAATGCATTTGTCCAAGGCTGAAGCGATCGAAAATCCAGATAAACTTACAAACAAGGGATCTGTGTATGAAGACAATACCAAGCCACAACACAAAAGGCACAGATAAAGCCTAGAATGATCCTATTTGATCACATGCACACCATCAAGGTCATGACCACAACATTCCTCGCGAGCGTCAAATATACATAAGCAGAATGCAGATACGATAAAGAAATTCCAAAGTAAAAAATAATAATTTGTGAAATAGAAAGAGCTATAATATATAGATGAAAATTAGTCTATGTAATGAGCAGCAATGTAACCGAGAATCCAGATAATTGTGTTACATAAGATGACAACCGATACCACAAACATATAAAAATAAGTTAGCAAAACGTGAAAATTATTTCTAATAAGTGAAATAAGAGAAATATAGGCTGAGGATTCTGTTAGATTTTTCACAGGAAGATGAATGGAATGCAAACTGGATAGCAGATGCAGATAAACTTAAAAATGAAGTAGAATTTAGAGTACGATTAGGTAGTTTACTGTTATCAAAATCGCAAAACTACTACATGAATTAACCAGAGAAAATGGGATTTTCTGTAGATTTTATCTCACAAAAGCCGCTTACGAAGATATGGCATAACATGCATGTAATCAATCGAAAGCCCAACATAGAATATTATCTACAACCCAATTTACTCCTCAACTTGTGCTACAGTCTACAGATAGCTCAACATCTCATCAATGAATCGATAATACGATGCAGATACATTATTTAAAAACCGAAACTGAATTTTCTATGACCAATGAAGAAACCGGAATCTCTACAATCAAGAAGGATGGTACGCATAAAATTGTTGGGTTTGTGAATCCCAATTCGGTTTAATTTGCGAACTTTCATCCACGGCTTTAATTTCCGTTAGTTTTGTTGTGCGACAAACAAATAAGTAATAATCTGAATCGACTTGACTCAAAAAATTCAAGGTTTTCGAATTTCTACTCGGGGTCGACCTTGACGATGTAATTGATGAAGTAAACCCTAGGTTATAATAAATACTTGTTATATGCAGACGATGTAACTCATACTCTTCTTTTTGATACACAGTGAAAATTGGTGTGAGCCATGACTATACTCAACTACACAGTTTAAAAAATCATGTAAAAATTCGCGCGTCGTGTGTTTGTTAGTTTGGCCGATTTCTCAAAAAAAAAAAAAAACTTTACAGCATAGTCTTAAGTCCATAGAAAAATCAATTAATTCAGAATCCATATAATATGACATTCTTTAAAGAATTTTCAGACATAGATATATAACTGGAGGAACCCGCGGCCTACCTGGAAGGAGAAGAGACCGAAGAAGGGTAGTCAGGGTCCCAACCCATGAAAGGACCGATTCTAGAGGAGAACATAACCACGAAGCTAACAGCGCAAAGAGAGAAAAGAAGCCTGGTCCTCGCGCCACCGACGAGCAGCCGGAAGCGGCGGTGGAGGAGCGACGAGCGGCCGCCGTAGACTCCCCTGCTGGCGGCCTTCTCCTTCGCCGGAGACCACAGGCCGTCGCAGTCGGCCGCGGCGTCTTCTCCGACCGCGATGAGAGTCGACGTCATTCGTGAAAAAGTCAGCTCAGCTCAACGGACGGCCGAGATCTGACTCGTTCTCCTGTTTCATTTTGCTTCTTTGTTTTCAATTAATCGTTGAGAAAACAGTTGGGGCTTGTTCCGAATCCCAACTGTCCTTGTATAATCCGGATTTTAATGTTAACTAACTTTTGTTTCCAGAACCGACCGTTTGTTCTCGTAGTATTTTACTCCCTTGTCCCCATTGTCATGTATGTTGCTCGTTCCATCCTAACCGCATAATAAATTAGTTACGGAGTATATTTTTTAATTGGTAATATTTTTTTATGGATATATATGAATCTTGTTTGAAAGCTCTCGATTAGCACTATTAAACAAAGTTTCAAAATCACCTAAAATAATTTATAATTAATTGAAAAGTGGGATGGATTCCAAAAAAGACTAAAAAATTAGGACGGAGGAAGTATAAACTATAGGCCGGTCTTCGGTTTGATCCAACCCTAAACATTGTTGTTGTGTCGAACCTGGATTGACATTGTTATGTTGCGTTATGATTTTTCTGCCAATGTGAATTATGTGAATTGTATTTGTCAACTATGTGAACTGTATATGAGAAACGTATATGTTAACTATGCGAATTGTATATGTAACCCGAGGGGTATTTTTGTCTAAGATAATGGGTCGGGACTATACCAGGTAGTAATAATATGTGCAGAGACTTAATTTGGGCCCGAGCCTGAATTGGGTAGCCAACAAAAAACAAAAGAAAATGACGGGCCGGTCCTACTTTTAAAAATGATAGCTCAGCAAGTCCTTTCCTTATAAGTGCATTTTCCCACTAGGTACTGTCTATAAATTATCCACGCGCCTCTCTGTTTCTCTATGCATGTGCCCAGCATTTAATGCCCAACTGGTCTCAGCATATCCACGCTCCCCTCTCTATACATTTATGGAGAGTCACATTCCTCTCAAAAAACCTTCCCACTGATCCATAGAGAAATAGAAAGTCAACGGAAAAAAGTGCTACCAGTTGATTCCTGGAATCCTGGCCCCCCCTCCCCCTCCCTCTATCTCTCCTCTTTAAATCTCAAAATTTGTAAATAGTCATAATTTTAATTTTACTTATCCAATTTTGAAAAAATTAATAATTTTGAAATCTACTCAACAAGATCTATGAAACAAGCCTCATATCAAATGTGAAATTCTGTAACATAAAAAT
>JAOTQK010000018.1:18174585-18189850 GCA_025642025.1 Rhododendron ferrugineum | reverse complement strand
AAGAAAACAGGGGCGATATCCCCATTTCAAAATGTTGGTTGGTTATCAATTTGGCCATGACTTTGTTTTTGGCAATCCCTGGTGTGTCAAATGGGCGGGTTTGGGCCAAATTGGACAAGTTATGAGTGAGTTGGGTCTTTAATGGGTCAATGACCCATTTAGACCCATTAATTATGGAGAAAATGACCGGCCGGTCCTACTTTTAAAAATGATAGCTCAGTAAGTACTTTCCTCATAAGTGCACTTTCCCACTAGGTACTGTCTATAAATTATCCACGTGCCTCTCTGTCTCTCTATGCATGTGCCCAGCATTTAATGCCCAACTGGTCTCAGACTCTCAGCATATCCACGCTCCCCTCTCTCTATACATATATGGAGAGTCACATTCCTCTCAAAAAATCTTCCCACTGATAGCTAGTCTGATACATAGAGAAACTAGTGCTTGCCCGTGCCTACGGCACTACGCACCGGTTCAACCGGATTGAAAAATGGAGCACTTAATTTTTTAATCACATTTTTGATGTGTGAACAGTGAACGTGTGTGTCGGCATGTGTGAACGTGTATGCATGTGCGTGGTGGGTGCCACCTAGGACAAAGGGTGTCACATAGGACAACCCTTCTGTTTTATTAGATAGATAGAAAGTTAACGGAAAAAAGTGCTACCAGTTGATTCCTGGAATCCTGGTCCCCTCCCCTCCTCCTCCCTCTATCTCTCCTCTTTAAATCTCAAAAATTTTAACGGTCCTGGGCTGACAATAGAAGGACTGTTAAAAATTTTGAGATTTAAAGGAGAGATAGAGGGAGGGGGAAGTGGGCTGACGGTAAACACACTAAAAGACAAGGAAAACACGTATTTTTGTGTACTTTTTACACCATTTAATATACATTTACACACTTATTATTGTCAGCTCATTAGGCTGATTTTAGAATTTTCCAATTTTTAAATAGTCATAGTCATAATTTTAATTTTACTTATCCAATTTTGGAAAAAAAAAAAAATTTGAAATCTACTCAACAAGATCTACTCAACAATATCAAATGTGAAATTCTGTAACATAAAAATTATTTTTTGTGTGTAGGTTCCTATTTTTTACTTTTGCAAACTTTTTAAATGCTATAACTTATATTATCCATGTCTATAACTATAACAGTAATGCTAATTTTTAATTGCC
Source organism: Rhododendron ferrugineum (assembly GCA_025642025.1). Lineage (NCBI taxonomy): Eukaryota > Viridiplantae > Streptophyta > Magnoliopsida > Ericales > Ericaceae > Rhododendron > Rhododendron ferrugineum. The sequence continues at coordinate 18,188,677 of JAOTQK010000018.1, read as the reverse complement.
TTTTAATTATTAATTAGCAATATTTTTAAACTTCAAAATCATACAATTTTAATTGTTAATTAGTAGTAATGTTAATTAGCAGTATTTTCAATCCTGAAATTCTAATTCTAAAATCCTAAATCCAAATTTTAACTGTTAATTAGCTATGTTTTCAATGCCAAACATTCTAGGTACAAAAACTCTAAACCTTCTCCAAACCCTATCTGAGAACCCACCTTATGGAAATAAGAGTCCCACCTTATGAAAAAAAATGCTGACCTTTTTAACTGTTAATTAATTGTATTTTCAATCCCCAAACTGTAACCCTAAATTTTAATTTTTAACTATTAATTTGCAGTAATTTCAATTCCTAAAACTCTAAAAACCCTAATTTTAATTGTTAATTATCAGTGTCTTAACCTTAAAATCTAATTTGAACAAAATAAAACTAATGAAATTATAATTAACATAATTAATTGTGCATTTAAACTATTAATTATTAGTTTTAACACTATTAATTGTAAATTTAGACTGTTAATTATAAATTTAAACAAAATAAATCAAATATTGGAAATTAAATTTTTAATTTTTCATAACTTTATATTCAATATTGGTCTCAATAAATAGAGCTCTACAAATAGATTTCAAAAATATGAATTTTATAAAAACTAGATATGTAAAGAAAAAAGTTATAGTCATTATAAGATTTAAATTGTAAAATATACTGTAAAAAGGAAAGAGAGAAGAGAGGGAGAGAATTTTGGATGAGAGGGGGGGGGGGGACCATGTGTGAGGGGAGGAGAGAGGAGAGAGAAAGAGAGGGGACAATTCCTGCGTATGCATGCGCGTGTGAGGGAAAGAGAGAAAAGAGGGGGAGAGTCTCCAGCTCGGCGCGCGTGGGGAAGGACTTGGTGGGAAAAGTAATTGTGCACATTTGTGCGCAAGGACCCGGGGGTGTACAATCCACTCACACAGGACCGGCTGGGAAGAAGCCCTAGCAATAATATGTGCGGGGACTAATTTGGGCCCGAGCCTAAGTTACGGGCCGCCCTATGCAAATAATGGGTCAATCCAAATAATGGCCTGGACTGCTAGAATGGGCTGAAGTCTTGGCCTTGCCCATAAGAGCACAGCAACTGAATTCTTGTTGTAGTATTGTAGACTAGAGACATGTAGCTGCATGAACAGAGGTCATGTAAAATGGTTTTACTTATATTTACTCAAAATATGTACAGTAACTTGCAAGCTGGTCCAGTAGGTTGGGTGGCTTATTCCAAGTTCACCAAAAGTCTCAAGTCCAAGACTTGGCGTTTACTAACTTACTAACCTTTTAACTTATACTTTATGAGTTTCTTGTCATTCCTAAAAAAAAAAAAATAAATATTCAGAATAGGAGTATGTAGTTACTATTCAAAAGCCATTACTCTTTTTAGTACTTTTCTCTCTCTACATTTCTTTAAAAAAAAACCTTAAAAGTGAGAAAAGTAATAAAAAAAAGAGAAATTTTAAAGGAAATTAAGACAACAATACATATTTTAATGGAGTATACAAAAATAGATGGTATTGTTGTCTTTTCAAAGAGAGCAATAAGTTAAATTTTAAAAAAAAAACCTTTTGACTACTTAAAATAACTGGTACATGCTCTAACACTATCTGTCGTCCCATAGTCCTGGTCCACAATGGCTATTTCGTAATTTGAAGAGAACTTAAAATTAATGTCCTTAAAAAAAATTATTGAGTTGTCAACACTGGCCTTTATTATCTACTTATAAATTAATAATCTTATTTTGTATGGGTCAGTTTTAGTCATTTACCAGACTTAATTATAAAAATTTTAGAACTATTTTGTTGAGGCATTCCAAAATAATTTTTAAAGCATTAATAGTAGACGGAAAGAATAATTTTTACCAGAATGACTCAAAATAGGGAATATGTCAACAACATTTTTCACAACTGTTTGTACATACCTTTCATAGTACTTAGTAGATGGCGGATTTTCAAAAGACAAAACAAATTTTATAATGCTCACAAAAGTAAATTAAAAGGAATATCCTCAAGAATTAATGGTGAATTTTCCTTCATGCAACTCTGTCGAACTGATCGAGTTGCATGAAGAAAGGTCCAAATTAAGGCCCTCTCGGCATGTCATGTGAAGCTTTGACCGACCTTGGTTCAAAAAAATGTCTTATTTCCAAATCATCAAGGGGATTTGAATTGGTTACTATAATCTCAACTTACTGGTATGAATTTCTCGACAATGATCTCAACTTGACTATATATATCAATAAGCTATCTACACTCTCAAGTGACTATATACAAAAAAAAAAAAAAAAATTTGAGGAAGTTTTTTAACATATTAACCAAGCTTGGATGACTTAGATGAGCGATGCGAGACCTCAGTCTATGCTTGAAAACCTAATTTCGCCATGTTCTTTATAATGAGTAAAAAGAGATGCAAAATGATGGCAATAAATGATAGCAACAACATATTGTTAATACTACAACCTAAGATTATCAAGCCAACAACCTGAAAATTTATACAAAGTGTTCAGTTTTCATTCACAAGTTACAGTACTAGATATGGTTTAAAATATATATATATATATATATTTACAGAAATACATCCTTTCGTTTTGTAGACCGGACAATCTTGTATACCATAATTAATACTAACCATGCTTCAGAAACCTAACGGCTTGATGATCATCAACCGATCCTGATCATAAATTAACCCAATTTTCGAAGATCAATTTAATAACTCAAGAACTCCAAAAGCAGCCTAAAAGGCCACAACAACCCACGAGAGTGAGGACTTTCACAAACCTAGCTTCCTGGCTGCTGCTTTTTTCTTAACTTCTAAATTGGATTTGAATTTAGGCAGGGATTTTCTAAGAAAGAGCAAAAGCAAAGAGAAATGGGAAGAGAAAAATCAACCTCCTAAAAACCCTTTCCTTTTCTCACCTCAAAAGTCTCCGTTAGCCTGTGACGGAGGCAGAATTTTAGCCCAAGCGTGGCTGACTTAAGAGGAGTATTTTCATGCAAAAATGCACTCTCATTATATGGTATAGCTTTTGGAGTTCGGCCAATGGCATTAGCCCGACTCCAAACATAACATTAATCCATGGCCAAAACCACACAACCCCATGGCCAGCCAGTACAGGAATCATGTAGTAAACCAACTGATATATGCTGATAAAATATAAAAACAGCACTCCATAATAAAGCAAGTTTTACTATATATGAAACTTATGTTCTATATATAACATCGCATCTCTTATGTCAAAGGATGCAACTTTTGCAAAACCAAAATGAAGATAAAACTATACCAAACTCCCAATTCAGTTTCAGAGGTGTATGGTCAGTTTCTCCACTATGCAACCCTGTAAAGGCCCTATCTCATATGAACAGAAAAGTTCTTAGTACGTTTTATTTGTAACCTAGTATTACTTACGCGATCAGCGCCTCTTTAGATCGACGACTATGACACTGATGTTGTCGGAGCTTCTCCGGCCCAGAGCGAGGCGCGTGAACAGCGCGGCTGCCGACGCGCTACGAGACGGGAACAACGCCGCTGCAGCCCCTTCATCTTCTTGCATCCGAGGCGCAGCAGGAGGACTCCCTTCCCGAAGACACTCGCTGGCTATCTCACAAGCCAAGTCGTTTGATAGGACGTCCCACAGTCCATCACTCGCGAGAATCAAACACTCATCTTCCGGGTGACGTTTTGTGAAGGTAATGTCCGGCTCCGATATCACAAACGGTTTCAGATACTTGTCTCCTGTTTGAAAAACAAATTAAGAAAGAATAAGACGTACTGATAGCATTTGCATCACATAATATCGTATCTTTTCTTTTTGTGGCACATAGGAGGGTGTAGCTTACAAACCATCGACTTCCTAGTATGAAAAAGAATTTGGCTAACCCTGCTTGGTCACACACAGAATTACCACATAAGGAACAAAATAACCCAATAAGCAAAAAGCTAAACGACATTGAAAGCAAAACCAAAACCAAAACTCAACCAGCTTGTTCCTTCATTTAGATTAACTGTAGGAAACAAATCTGGTGCAAACAGCCCAATAACACGGAATTTGGTTTAAACAATGATCATGCTTTGAAGGATGGGGGGGAAAAAGTTCAATGAAATGATAAAAAGAAAAAATGTGGTCGTTCGCCAATTAATTATGCAACAACCAAATGCACTTACTTTGAAAGTATGTGCCAGTTTCACTTCTAGAAAGAAGTACATAAAAAGCTAGAAAAGAAAGGGGGGGAAATGCTTTTATCCTGACAGAGTATGTCAGCACGCTAGTTAGGCTCTTGGCGGAAAAAAACATAATGCAACAAGTAGAAGGATAAATGACCACTCATCGGCTTATGGCTGGAGGCCGTTTTACATTTGTTTGCCAGCTTAACATGACAACAACCATGTCAAAAGGTCTGCTTAATTAATCTCTTTCCCCTTTGAATGATCATCAACCAAGTCTATTTTTTCTTGATCGCAAAGGAACGACTCCCTACTATCAACAAAAGTAAGATATCATATTTGGAAAACTTAGTTATCTGAAAAACTGGTGCAAACTTACATAACTGTCCACAATAAAAACAGTCAATCTCTTATGTATGCCTAAATAGCATGAGCGGAACTATATCTTCGCACTCAAACACCGAACTGAATCTGTGGATTTTTGAAGCTCAGGTCTAAAAAGCTTAACTTCACTGTTCCTGAGACTGGACCATAGGACAACCAACTTCTTAACAAAGTATAACTATGAGTGTATGGCATACTCTATTACAAAGACACTTGGACTTAAATTGCAAACTAAGGAATTGGGGCAGAACTAACGGCCTGCCTCTTTTTCCTTAAAACAAAACCACCAATCCATCCAACATCATCCATTGATTTGGTACTAAGAACCAGGTGCAACAGTACCATAACATGGAATTTGGTCTCAGTTTTGACATTCACTGGGAATCCTTAAAGTTACGTGAAGACATCTAACCAAAGCCGATTTCACAACAATTATTTATTGGTTCCTCTCCATGCTTGCAGATAAGGGCACATGCAACCAAGCAAGAAAAGGAAGGAAAATAAGAAGGTTCAACAAACTTACAAAAGGAATGAATGACGTCACTAATAAACAACATATATGACAAAATGCCCTTACTCTCGCTTGTTCTTAAAAAGCATGTTTGAGTTTCACTTTTAGAAAGTACATAAAAAGCTTTAGAAACAAGAACACCAGTTCTCATGTCCTACCGTGGAGAGGATGAAACTATTCGGCATGTCAGTATCCAGTTTGACTAAGGTGGGACAGGAATAAATTGCAACACGTAGAAGTTAAATTACTGCTCAACGGCTTATGGCTGCTGGCAATCTTGTATTAGTAGACCATCTTAATGTATATCACGACAATCATGTGAAAAGGCCTACTTAATCAATGATGTTGTTAATGACCCTAAATCAAGTGTATGTTGTCTTGACCGTTAAGGATATATCTCTACAATCGACAAACGTAAGATATTTAATGTGGCAAAATAATGGATCTGACAAACTAATGCAAAATTAAATAACCGTCTAAAGGAATAAATCCCAACAGTCAGCAATCTTGTATCCATCGACCATCTTAATAAATATCACAACAACCATGTGAAAAGGCCAAAATAATCAATCATGCTGTTAATGACCCTATATAAAGTGTATTTTGTCTTGACCGTTAAGGATGCATCTCAATATCAACAAAAGTAAGATATCCGATTTGGCAAAATTAAGTATCCGGGTAACTAATGCAAACATACATAATCGTCTAAAGTAACAAATCCTAACAAACGACAAAAGTAAGATTTGCAATTTGGAAAAAGTACCTATACGACAAAATGACTAAATTTTTCATAACCGTTACATCAGCCGACAAATCTAGAATCTAGATAAAAATGTCATGCACAATCATGACGAACTATTACTGGTATATGAACAGTTATTAATATTTCCATGCATACTGTTCATGTTCTCAAAAGTTAAGACACAAATAAAATGGTCATTTCAACATCTTAAAAGCAGACACATTCCTCTGCATCTATGATGTACGGACACGGAGACACGAAAATTCTAAAAAAATGGAGATACGGTAGGGGACACGCCACGTGTATATATTTATTTATTTAAGTAATAATAGTTAGACCTCCAAAAATTTGTAAAAAAAATTACAATTTGACCCCCGAGATTTTATAAAAAATTTACAATAGGCCCCAAATTTTTTAAAAAATTATCGTTTGACCCCGTCGTGTCCCCCTGTATCCCCAGTCGTGTCCCCCTAAAAAATTTAAATTAAATTATTGGACACGCCACGTGGCGTGTCGGACACGTGTCCCATGCATGTTCCCGTGTCCAGACACTACTACACTTCGACCTCTAGACGTGTTGGTACTTCATAGCTCTGCATGCATGCATTCTTGGAAACTCACAAGTCATAATGGATCTATGTACAACTCAACTCTGCTCAATGTTAAGGTAAGGGAAGGGATCCATTTTATATAACTTTAAATGCGTATAGGTTAAAAATGTGTATAAGATTCAAATCATATCTAACAGTATTACAAAAGGAAGGGCACACACAAGCAAGCAAAAAAAGGAAGGAATATAAGAAGGTTCAACGAACTTCTAAAAGGAATGAATGACATCACTAATAAACAACATGATACAACAAAATGCCATTACTCTCGCTTGTTCTTCAAAAGCATGCTTGAGTTTCACTTTTAGAAAGTACATAAAAAGCTTCAAAAACAAGAAAACCAATTCTCATGTCCTACCGCGGAGAGGATCCTATTCAGGATGTCGGTATCCAGTTTGACTAAGGTGGGACAGGAATAAATTGCAACAAGTAGAAGTTAAATTACTGCTCAACGGCTTATGGCTGCTAGCAATCTTGTATTAGTAGACCATCTAAATGTATATCACGACAACCATGTGAAAAGGCGTACTTAATCAAGTGTATGTTGTCTTGACCGTTGTGGGCACCCGCCCCAGAAATCGCATCGCGACAAACAGGTGCGCCCCTTTTTGGAAAGCACGGCGAAACGCTCAATTCAGAGTTGCCACTTGGGTTTGAAGGTCCGCCACCCAAGGAACCGAACTTGAAACGCTTGCTACGTTGTTTGATTTGAAAAGGCTTGTAGACTGATTCGTCATCACCTTGATATCTGAGATTCAGGAGCCAGGTTACGAGAGAGGAAGAGTTTTAAGACACCCCTCTCGCCCAATCCGGAGATCGGTCTCTACACGGGCATTTATAAAACGTTCGTGATTCTTTCTTATTAATCAATTTTTAGCCAGTTAGGGCGGGGAAACAGTTTAAGGGGATTAACACCGAAACAGATTTGCAGGATGTGATAGATGGCATGCTCACTTATTGAAACAGTTAGTATAGGATGAAAACAGACTCCTGTGGGAGTTTAAACAGACTGGAAGGCCCCCGTTTTAGAGTGTCATGCGCAGGAAGAAACCAGCATGCACTGATCAAGTCACTGCATGCTGATCCAACCTGCGCGCGCTACACCAAGACCTGCGCGCGCCAGTAGGTTTTAACCCACAGTTCTTCTTTTCAACCCTCTGGACTCTGGATATGACCAGTGCACACCCAGGACAAACCACGCAGTTCATATGACAGTTAATATACAGTTACAGGCAGTTTGAATGGGCTACAAAGCCACAAAATGAATAAAACACCCCATAAACAGTGTGGAGATAAAAATAGAGGTCAAGGCCTAGTTACCCATGCAAAGGCCAGCCACTGATCGAGACTGAACCTGCGCGCGCGGGTAGACCACTACTGCTCGCAGGTTTGAGTCAACAAACCAGTGCTTAGTTCTACATGTTTCTAGGTTCTGGGACATGTCCAGAAAGGTCTCAGGGGTATTCCATAGCAGCAGGTATGCACATTGAAATAAACTAGCAGTTTTAACAAAGGAAAACAGTAAACTGGTTGTTAGCATGCTTACAATGATCTAAATACAAAGGAAAGCATAAAACAACAAGACCCCAGGCCCCAGGCCCCATGCAAGATCTGCGCGCACAGCCACAGAGTGGCACGCACGTGCTATGGACCGGCGCGCGCTGGTCCTTGCCACTACGGTTTTTGAAACCTTGCTAACTTAGGGCCAGGACTTGGTATTGATTACAAACCTTGACCCTGCCAGCCCCCCTCAGGGATCAGAACAAAAAGCAGTACAAAGGTGTTATACCTTTGGTTTTGGGTTTGAAAGAGTGATTGAGCTTGCTTGTTTGGGGCTTGAATGGTGGATGATGGAAGCTTGTTGAGTGGTAATAGCAAAGAACAAGGTAGCTTGTTGCTTGTGGGTTAGGGTTTTTGCTTGAGGTTTTTGAACAAACTTAGGATTAAGACTTTTTGTAACTTTCTTACTTGTATGTGTGTGAGAGGTATATATAGGAGGAGAGGGAGTGAAAGAGGACTTCAATCAGCCAAAAATGGCTGGTTAGCTTTGCACCAAAGCCTTCCCTCCTATGTAGCACAGACACTCCAAAAAGGCGTCGTGTCCACGTATTGGACACGGGGACACGCGGGGACACGTATTGGACATGCCACGTGGCATGTCCAATAATTTTTATTATTTTTTGATAGGGGACACGGCTGGGGACATGGCTAGAGGTCAAAATTTAATATTTTTAAAATTTTTGGGGGTTAATATGAAATTATTCAAAACATTTGGGTTAAACTGTAATTATGCCTTTGAAAAAAATTTATACAATTTGTGAAATTTTTCATATACAGTGGTTCATAATTATTATTTTTATATATGTACATATATTTATTTATTATTTATTTATACACGTGGCGAGTCTCCCGCCGTGTCCGTATCCCCATTTTTTAAGAATTACCGTGTCTCGTGTCCGTGCTACATAGCTTCCCTCTCATTGGATGAGAGGGAAAAGGTGAAATAAGGGGTGTCAGGGCTATCCCCTGGCGAAGACTGCTATTTGGGCCAAACAGAGCCTTCCTCCGGCCCCAAAAGTCCTCTTGATTTTGGCTGAATAAAGGTAATGAGACAACATTTGACCGGCGCGCGCAGGTGGTGGACCTGCGCGCGCGGCTTCAAGCAACCCTGTACCAGTCAACAGTCAAACTTTGACTGTTGACCAACACATGGCACTTGTACCAACGCGCGCTGATTTTGGACCACCGCGTGCAGGTGGGTTTTCTGGCTTTTGAATTGGCTTAGGCTAGGTTAGGTTCAAAAGGGTGTCAAACACTCAAAGCTCAATCACGCTATCATTCCGGGGTGTTTTTGATCTGTTTCATCATCGGGGAATCAAAAACCAAAAGTAAACTAATTTGGAAACCCAGATTAGGGTGTCTACAACCGTTAAGGATATATCTCTATAATTGGTAAACGTAAGATATTTAATGTGGCCAAATAATGAATCTGACAAACTGACGCAGGAAAACTTACATAACCGTCTAAAAGAATAAATCCCAACGGTCGACAATCTTGTATCCATCGACCGTCTTAATACATATCACAACAACCACGTGAAAAGGCCAAAATAATCAATCCTGCTGTTAATGACCCTATATAAAGTGCACTTTGTCTTGACCGTTAAGGATACATCTCAATATTGACAAAAGAAGATATCTGATTTGGCAAAAAGTACCTATACGACAAAATGACTAAATTTTTCATAACCGTTACATCAGCCAACAAATCTAGAATCTAGATAAAAATGTCACGCACAATGACAAACTATTACTGGTATACGAACAGTCATTAAAATTTCCATCTAGATAAAAATGTCCCGCACAATGACAAACTATTACTGGTATACGAACAGTCATTAAAATTTCCATGCAGACTGTTCATATTTTCAAAAGCTAAGACACAAATAAAATGGTCATTTCAACATCTCAAAAAGCGGACACATTCCTCTGCATGCATGCTTGGAAACTCACAAGTCACAACGGATCTATGTACAACTCAATTCTGCTCAATGTTGAGGTAAGGGAAGGGATCCATTTTATATAACTTAAAATGCTTGTAGGTTAAAAATGTGTATAGGATTCAAAGGACACCTAACAGTATTACAACAAATTTTATGGTAACAACTTACATTGTGGAAAAATAAAGGAGGAGCATCATAACGTAAAATGTGAAAATTAATGCAAATACGAATTTAGAAAGTCGATCAAATATTTTTACCAAATCTATATTGTGGACGGTTACAAGAGCAAATTTTCAGTAGAACAATTAAAAAACATGACTTGCATAAGACAATGCTGATGACTTGTGAATCATTCAATTAAGTTCTACATTAGCATGATTTCACTAAACTGAAGTCAAGAGATGTTACCTAAGGCTCTAGACATAGCAAGGATTCCTTCGACTCGGGCTCCATTCACATAGATCACCCTCCCCCCACAAGCTTGGATTCTTGCAAATTCATCTGGTCTATCGGGCTGCAACCACAGTCGCGATCATTATACACACTCTTTTCTTTAACTCTCTTTTTTCTACAGTAGTTTGTATGAATGGCTTGTATGGTTTCGATCCAACAACTCCAATGATTGTTAATTAAAGTCCCAGCAAATATCATTTTAGAGCGAGAATCAAAAATCTAAATCCCTACCCTATTGTGAAATCCTGTCACGGAAATTATGTATGGCGTGGAATTACAAGGAAAACTGGTACGTGAAATTCGAAGGAATCGTGGATCTGAGATTTTCCCACCATTTCTCACCTATTTCTCTCCTTCTTTTCATCAGATTAGAGACAAAGAGATGACAAAACATTTTTGCATGCAGATCGAAGATGAAAAATAAAAACTGGCCCACGATGCAAACACATGGGACCCCATGATGAAATCCTCATGCAATTGTCTGAAGTGAGTTTGACCGAGTTGAAGGTTGAATCAGTGAACTCGATCCAAAACGTTCACAATGTACACGTGTCGCTATATTAGCGCCGCTACAGAATAGAACCATCGGTTACTGGTCTGGGACCCCTCCGTGTACCCACCAACCCCTCGAGATTTTTTGACCAATGTAATAATTAAATGGTGAGCTGTTACCTCAAAAGATGCTAAACTCAAGACACGTGTCCGTCTCACCCCGGGAGTATACATGCAGTAAATCGGAGAATTTTACCCATTACCTTGTGATCCTCCGACAGAGGGACGGCCCTGCCACCGCGGCAGAGGACGGCGCGTGAGTCGCCGCAGTTGGCCACGACAATGTGGTTAGCCGTCACGAGGGCCACGACGGCGGTGGACCCCGACAGCGCCCCCTCCATCGGGTGGCACCCGCACAGGTACCCGATGCTCCCGCACGGGCACGTGCTCAGCGCCACCTGGTCCATCCTCTCGAAGCACCTCCTCATCGACGCCCTGTACAACCCCTCCGCCGCCGGCTCCCTCCTCGAGCTGCTGCCGGCGCCAGCCTGTCCCACGCGCATCAGTTCCTCCTCCATTAGCAGGTGCATCCTGTCCTTACACAGGGCGGCCACCTGTACACATCAATCAGACGTATTAGAATTTTATTCCGGTTTATGACAGCAATGCCCCTTCTTGATTGCATGTTTCAGTTGTTAAATGTGGGTTACATCGTCATTTTAGATCTAGGTTTTCGTTATCGAGCAAAAGGATTTGGGGGTGAGCTCTTTACGTGAGTCCCTCCATGTCCGTCGTAAACGCCAAAGTAATGCACCGGTAGCCGCCGGTTAAACTCCGGCCGGCAAAGGTTCGTCTGTACATGTATCGCGTCCTCCATATCACGTGACCTTCCCGCGACAGACATCATCCCGTAAACCGGCGTTACATCAGTGACCGGACCGGGTACCCGAGTCGCCATCCCGCCCACCGACGGTGAACCGGGAAACGCCTCCACCTCATCACCTGACGACGACGACGACGACGTCGGATCTGGGGCTCCCTCCGGACGAATTCTCTTCCCCTCTGAAACATCGAATGGATTCTCTCCACTGGCGGGAGACGCCGACGAAGAAGGACCGGCCGCTGTGGGGGGCCCCAGGCGCCTCCTCTCGATCCTCCGGCGGCGGCGCTCTCGGCATTTCGCCGGCGAGTCATCATCTTCCTCTTGCATCGTTCTGCGTTGTCCTTGTCTGGAGAGCACAGCGGTCATTGGCAGTCGCATCGACCTGAAACAAGCGAACTGCCCGTCGTAGCACCGTTTCCGGCCGCTACCATCTCTTTCAAAAAAGATTTGAGAGAGAGAGAAGTATCTCTGTCGACTTATATACACGCGCACAGAGAGAGAGAGAGAGAGAGAGAGAGACAGAGGAAAAAGCAACGTGGTGAAATTTCTCTATTTCTCGTGGAAGCAGCTCCGGTAGACAACTCTGGGGATTGAAGTTAGAATGCCCGAATTGCCCCAATTGCCCTTTACCGACCAAAACAGCCTGTGTGCCCGCCACGTGTGTATTTTGACGCTTCCTTTTCCGCAAACGTCTTCGGCTTGCTTTCTACCCTTGGTCAATTTACCGTATCGCGATATACCGGGGCCCGGCCTTGGCCCGGGTACACGAACATCGACACGTGTCGACTGAAATCTGAATTACTGTATTTTTCTCTGAATGAAGAGAAGGCCATGCGGATCAAAAAAAAAGAGAAGGCCATATCTCCATGCACACGTGGACCAATTCAGTAAGACCACGATTGCGATGTCAGTGCTTTTTGTGGGGGACCGGTGGCCCACCATGTAGCTTTCAGTAATTCTCTCGGCGAATAGACTCCCTGTCCCTCTCTCTCTCTCTCACTCTTTCTACTTTCTCTCTCTTGGAACTGGGCGTTGGTACAATCGTGGCAACCTCAGACGGAAAGCAGCGCCGCGGAGCTTACGTGTGCAGTCCCACCTTGACACGTACGCACGGTTGTCAGGAAAACGATCCTATGTTGATCGGATTCTTGTCGTTACCCGTCACAGACGCTCTTACAGCCGTCAGATCTCATTCAGGGCACATGTCTCACACCGTCACTCGACTCATACTATCTAGAGCTATACAAACGAGTCGGGCGACTCTGAGTTCGCCTCATTTAGTATACAAGTCAAAAATTTGAGTTTTATTTTGCAGTCAATAAGCCGAGCTCGATTCATTTACGTAACAAGCCTCTATGAATGCGTCAAACCTACTTTTTCAAACAAGCAAATTTTGAAATATTAAAATCAGCCAATTTACTAAACGAACTCAATACTCGAGATGCTCTCGATCCGTTTGCCGCCATATGTCAGCGAGAAGCGAAGGCCTCAAGTCAGGGGCCCCCGGCCTGGCAGAAATCTAGGGCCACTAAACTCTGCAGTGAGGGTGGTGGGGGTGCTCGAAACGTGAGTCTAGTGTTTTTTCTCCCGCATCCGGCACCTTGAGAAAATGCGCTGGGTAGGACACGTGGTGAGTACGCATGAGGGCGATGCTTTTATTTTTGGGAAAAGCTACTGTCAGCCCAAAGGGTGACTACCACGCGCGCGTTATGCACTGACAGATTGATTTGAAAATTGCTGAAGTTGTGAAGCAAATGACAAAAATAGCCCCCGACTTAATAATGTTGCCTCACCCAAGTCTCTCTCTCTCCCCTCGGCCCTCGCCATTGACGATCCCCAATAGCCAAGTTATTATTCCTAAAATTTGGCAGGGGCTTTTTCCGGCATCTCTCCATTTACTTTTTCTTTGCGATTTTCAATTTTCCCCCATCGTGTACGCATCACCTCAAAAAATAGCACTTCACTTTCTTTCTTTTTGATTGAACTCTGTAATTTATGGGTTTGATAACCCAGTTGGATGTGTGGAACAGGGGAGAATATGGTTCTCTCACCCCTGCCTGTACTCTTTCTCGCATAGCTCAGCAGATATGGGTCCTTTTTTTTTATCGACAACAAATATGGGTTTTACTCCCCTGTTTTTTTTATCGACAACAAATATGGGTTTTACTCCCCTGTTTTTTTTATCGACAACAAATATGGGTTTTTCTCCCCTGTTTTCTTCTTTTATAGATCTAGATCTGATTTCTAGTTTTGTTTTTTTTGTTACCGATAGAGCAAAAGGATAAATGTCGCTTCGATTGGGTCGGTGATTGGCTTGTATTGATTTGCAC
>JAOTQK010000018.1:18141216-18155304 GCA_025642025.1 Rhododendron ferrugineum | reverse complement strand
GGGTGGTGTAGGGCGGCAGTGGCTATGGTGGTAGGTTAGGGTTAAGCTCTGATACCATGTTGTCAGAGATGAGAGAATGTGTATAGGGTGTTAACTAACCCTAAAACAAAGATTCATTATTTATATTACAAGATAACTTGATACAAGACTTGTTTAACCAATGTGGGACAAGACTCATAACTACTCAAATATTCCAACAGAAACAATTCACAGAAATCTTTGAGCTGCTGCTCATAAGTCGGGTGATGCTATAGAGAGTTTGTGGAAGACATGGGCTTTACCTTAGAATTCTGATGTTGAGGGTTTTGACCTTGGCCTTGCCCATTTGTTTGAGCTCTCACATTTTGCATTCTTCTATTAAGCATGTTGTGCCTGTGGAACAAAATTAAATGACGATTTGCTTTCCCAAAAATTTCCAACAAACACGCGAAACGCCGTTAAGGCCAAACCCTTGCACACAAAAATGAAATAGCATTGGGATGAAGCTTCTACACGAATAGATTGCCAAACAAAAAAAAAGGGCGGGGAGGATGTTGCCAACAAATAAGTCCCAAGGTCACCATGAATCATGATACTCCAGTTGAAACCAAAGCAAAGACTCGTAAAAAAAGAACCACAATTCGCAGTAGATATTTGGTACAAAATGATGACAACACCAAAAAGTGGTGGTATAATCTACAACAATTGCCTTTCAAAAAAAAATAATCTACAACAATTAGAAGAAACCTTATAGACGGACAGCGCCTGCATGTTGGCATCCACTGCATAATATTAGGTATTAAATGAAAACAACACTGAAAAATGGTGGATTTGATCAACAACAATTAGCAGAAACCTTTCAGATTGATGGCACCTTCATGTTGGCATCTACTGCGTGCGGCCTTAAAGAAAACCTTCAACTCCTCGTCCTGATTGCACTTCCCGATAAATTGTCATAGCTTCTTCCATAACTTTGGCTTGAGCTAGTAGTTGAGCTCTCTTCTTTCCAGAAGGATGAGTAGAAAGGTAATCTCTCAATGCTGATTCCCCTGTGACCTTAGCCAACTTCTCATAAACTTTGGGCGCCACTCGAGGGTCATACCCAGCTGAAGCAACCAACAGTAGCCCAATGTAATCTGCCTCAATTTCCATCCTAGCCAAACATAATGAACAAAGTTGACAAGGTTGGCATCAGTGGTTTGGTCAAAACAAGTAGTTCCACGATGGGCATTTGTGTTATGGTTGGCAATTCAAAATAAGCTGAATACTAAAGACCAATTGGTTGGATGGGGAATGCAGGTGAATGAAAAGTGTGTTGTGCAATATTGATAAAGAAACCCACCACCACCTCTTCTTCCCGTGTTCTTACTCTATACTCTGGTAACATATTTTGGGGAGAACTTCTGTATCAGGTATTCCAACTATTGTGGATTGGTTTGTCCAGCATGTGAAGTCTAAGGATTTTAGGAGTTTGATTCTGTATAGCATGCTAGCTACTACCATCTATGGCATTTGGATAGAAAGAAATGTTAGGGTGTTTCAAGGTCTATCTAAACATGTAGACATTGTTTCCCTTGACATTGTAAACTCTATCAGAGATTTTTTGTGTTCAAGACGAAGAGTCAAGTCTTCAACTGTGAACAGGGCTTTAGGAGAGAGTTGGAGGCTTTCTGATAGTGTTTTTTCAATGTAAATGGTGGTTATACTGTGGATAGCCTGTAGTTCTTGTTAGTTTCTTCTTGTACCCCAACAATGGGATTTGTTTTTTGTAGAGGCAATTTGTTTGGGATGCCCCTTTTAGATTTGTAATGGTTCGAGCTTTTTCAAAGAAATGTGCTTATCAAAAAAAAAATTGACAAGGTAAGTAAGTAAGCACTTGGACATCAGTATACAATCACTTGGCTCAACAAATAGAGGGCTTGCAAACCGGGATACATATTGAGTATTGTTTTTTCAATTGTATAGATCGTATCGAGATACGATTGCGTATCCTGAGATACGTTTGTTAGAAGAGTGGGAGTTTTTATTGTTTAGTTGGACAAGATTTTTGGAAGAGGGAGAATAGTAAAGACGAGTGAGGAAGGAGAGTATTTGTATTACACTTGAACTCAAACTTCTTTTTGGCTCGGTACAAAATGGCTAGAACCCATCCCTATTTATACTACTCCATGGAAGATTTTCAAAGATATTTTCATAGAAGATAAACTTTGAAGTAATTCTAGAATTACACATGACTAAATCCAAATCTTTTGAAGGAAACAAATAGTTTAGGAACTCTTAAAGATAATCTCAAGGAACATTGCACAACCTTTCTTTGTCACTTCAAGGCTTCATGGAGGGAGAGCGCAAAAAACAAGGGTTTCTAATTGGTCAGACAACCCAAGCCATTGCAATTTACATATGCAAACAACAAAGGTAGCCATGGAAAATCCATGACTGAGGTTCCTAAATATGTCACTTTACAGTTACCACTCTAGCGACCTAGTATCCCTGAATGTTGTGTCCTTACTGCCATTTGCTTCTCCTTTGTACAACAAAAATATTCTCGTGCTACTCAATTTGTCGGATGGGAATGATAATTTGAAGACCAACAAATGGACTACTATGAGTATCCCAGAACTAAGCAGCTGTTATGGTGATTAATGCAAGTACACAAGAATTAAGCAGCTGTTATGGTGATTAAATGCAAGTACACAAGAATTAAGCAGCTGTTATGGTGATTAAAATGCCAGAATTAAGTAGCTCAAAGCTACTTTTTTTTTCTTCAACTTTTTAGCTTACATTTTAAGTGGCACTTAATTTGTTTCAGTTTTAAGTGCTGAATTTAGGTTATCAAACAAGCCAACCCTGACTCTCAACTCCAAGGATGCAACAGCAAGAGCAACTACTTAACAAAATTTAGCAACATATGTTTTCTCTGAACAAACAGTTAAAGAACCTCAGTAGTATCTGACTATCTGTTAGTAATAGCGCAGAAACCTATAACTTGTAAGATGAGTGTAAAAACACTCGTTGAAAGAATTAACAAAAGATAGCACAAAGTTGATGAATGATGAACACAATAGAGCTACTTGCGGTGCACCACATATGCTTTGCCCTAAAACCACCACTCTCAGATAGTGTAGTTAATTTTGTGTGTTATTGGACAAAAAGTGCAAACACTAGGACCCACTTTTGTGTGTTTGTGACAAAAAAGTAGGTTAATTTGGAGAATAGAGAGTTCTCCTATACTGTTGGTGACAACTAACACGTGTTTAAGTGTAGAATTTTTTTATAGAAAGATGCATACGTGCCTATGTATCTACAAGCTCCCTCCCTCCCTCACCTTAAGAAAGCTATTGGAGATGGCCTAATCAGTGTCTGTTCTTAATGCAGCAAAGATTTCTACATTAATGGAGAATAATTAAATTACTATATAAAGAAGGGAACTGCATGCTCAAACAAGAATGATCCAAGTAAAACTCAGAAGAAGGAAAATTCACCTTCGCGAAAAAGGAAGTCTTAGGAAAAGCGTCGACATTGTGTTGACAAGATCGGGCATAAAAAACTGATAAAGAATCAACTGCAATATCGCAAACCACAGATTTTCCGTTATCCCCTCAGCCGAATGCCGCGCCACTGCATGCCCAACCTATAAAATCAAACAAACAGCAAAACAGAGTTAAACCACATTAGTACAAAAAATAAACAATGCCTAATGGCTAATATTAGTACCTCTGGAAGTGATCTTTGCATAAAGAAGTGATTTTTAATGTCAGGTTTTACCCGTTTCATTGAGGGTACTTATGAGATTTTCTAACTACGCAAACCCTTGTTCATGGGCTACAAACGAACCGAGCTACTCGCAAGCAACTTGCGGCTCTGCTCGTTAAGGCTCTGCTCGGCTCAACTCGTTTAGTAATCAAGCCGAGCTCAAGCTCGAGTTTTAGGCTCATTCAGTAAACGAGCCGAGCTAAACACTTACAAGCTCGACCTGTTTAAAGAGGCTCATTAAGTAAATTAACGAGGCTCGGCTTGTGTACGAACGAGCCAAGCTTCGAGCTCGAGTTTTTTGCTCGTTTACTAAACGAACCGAGCTTGAACACCATGAAGCTCGGCTTGGCTCGTTTGCAAACCTACTAGTTGTTCATACAAATATACCTCATGCCCAATAATGGTAGCAATCTCAGGATCAGTTCTGAAATGCTCCAACAACCCGGTGAACACAACAATCTTCCCACCGGGCAAACAAAAAGCGTTCACGACGGGCTCGTTCACCACCAAAACCTCCCAATTCAACCCTTCCAAATGCGAAACGGCCGAGCGGGACCCGCTCTCCTTCCCCCTCTTCCTGCTCTCCTCAACCCACTTATCATCAAGAATCTCATCCTCCCTGCCCCACTTCCCCACCTCACCACCACCACTCTCACTCAACGCCATTATAGTCTCCTCCTTCCCACTTAGGGTTTCTCCGCCGCTCTCTGCCGCCGCGTACCCTAAATCACTCCACACCTTCTCCTCCTGCCTCAACCCCCTCTTCAACGCCTCGATCACGTCCTTCGCGATCAGCCGGACACGAACGCTGTCCGGGTGGATAGCGGGCAGGATTTTCCCCTTAAAAGACGCCTTCATCTGCTGGAACTGGGACTCTCCCAGCTGTCTCTCTAGGGTTTTGGATAAGAGAATGAAGTGCTTTCGCTTCGTATACGGCACCGTTTCGAGGTTACCGAAGTAGACAGTGACGAACGCGCCCGAGGATACCAGGACCACGATAAGGACGGTTCTAGGGTTTTGGAACCAGCGGCGGGGCCCGCGCGGGCGGAAGTGCTGGACTTGATTTCGGTCGATGTAGTAGGAGGAGAAATGTCGTTTGGAGGTTACGAGGAAGGGATTGTAAATGGGTATCTGTTGTTTCGGGACGAAATGAGAACAAGCTAGGGTTTTGGAAATGGGTATTGGGGTTTTGGGTAGAGTTCTTGAGGAAAAGGTTCGGATTGAATTGATGGCGAATTTGGAGCGCCTGAACCAGCTCATGATGTGGGTGAAATCTATCACACTAATGAATCAGAGTTCGGTGAATCTATGAGGGATAGATAATCAATCGTGGAATAGGCGGCGGACGGACAACGACGGCGGCGTTGGTTGAATCTGGTTTGGTGGAGATGGGTCTGGAATTTTGGACAAGGAGAGAGCGGTGGAACTGGGAACAGGCCTAATCTTTATACCCTTAAAAAAATAAGTATATAAGTATTTATTTGTAATTTTTAAGCTTAATAATAATAAATTTATTGAAATTAAAAAAAAAATAATATAAATCTTGTTTGATGAGATTTATCAAATTCTGAAAAAAAATAAAAATTAATTCGTAAGTTCATTATTTTTAAGCTTGAAAATAAATCATTATTTTTTAAGTACTTATTTGAGAAAGTGAAACAGAGCCTAGTGTGCATAAATGACCTTAAAAATGAAACAAGAAAATATTGAATTCTTGAGAAAATTTTCTTCAGAATACGAAAGTTGTCCATGTTGAACCTAATGCTCTGGAAAATGAGGGATGGAAGGGAAAGTTCAGGGAAAAAATCATTTTCTTGTTTGGTTTGAGAAGAAAGAAAATAGGAAAAGCGAAACAAAATATTGCAATTAGTAAATTTTCTCTTACAATTCTCTCATATTTTCCTCTTTAATTATTTTCTCTTTTATCCCTTCTTTTTCACAACTTCCATACAGAGCGTAAGCTTTGGAAATAATGTGATAAATGTATTAAGGGATAAACCAGGGAGAGTGGTAAAAAGACAAGTAAACGTTTTGTAAGGAGAAATTCCAATCATTCTACGATCACAAATATTTATACAACCTCACTCACATTTCCATTGGGACCCACACACATTATACCTTTATACCTCCAGTGTGTGTGAGATCCAACAAAAGATGTAAGTATGTGTCTAAAGTGTTTGTGTTTGTAGTTTATATAATAATTGGAACAAATTCTACAAGGCAGGGCCAGTTTTTCATTAAACGTCTTGTAAGGAGAAATGCTACAAGGAAGTGGTAAATTTAGGAGTAATTAAATACTCCCTCAAATTCATAAAAGTCAATTGAAAGTTTTCTGATAAATCTTGTTATCCTAATGAAACTTTCTGTTATCCTAATGAACTTTTTATAAATTTTGGTCAATTGAAAGTTTTCTGATTTTTCTAGTCGAGATAAAGGTATAATGTAAAATTTGGAAAATTAAAAGAAAACAACTAGAAAGGCGGTGCCAAAAAAACTCCTGAAAAATTAGGCAGCATAATTCCCGGTGCTTACGTCTGTCCAATGAAATTCCAAGTGTAAGATAGACCACAACTTCTAAATTGTCCCTAAACAGGAACAATTACAGGAAGTCTTTTTATTGCTAAATTTAGGAGGTAACACTGAAAGGGTTAATTTTCTGGTAAAAGCCAATCAGCAGATAGATACAGTAACACAAATGGAAACTGTTTACCCAAGAAATCAGCATATAAAACCATATAGTCCCTTGATAAATTCGAACGCAATACATTTACCCAATAAAGAAGAGTACATTCTCCTCTCTGGTGGTTTCCTCATTTGCAAAACTTTAGTTGGAGGGGCAAAGGAAAAACCCCGCCAAAAAATTATAAAAAGGATAAACACAAATGGGCTACATTCCAGTATTCAGCTTTTCAATTCAGCTTTTCAATTGTAGGACAAATTGGCTTAGGAATTACTACATCTCCAATTTATTTGATATCACAAAAACTCTTCGCGGCAACAGGTGACCAAATGCTGCTTCAGTTAGCTGAATGTTTTGTGAAAATCTAAGCTGCTCACCATTTGTTGTTGCTGCGACCCCTCCCGCCACCAGAGCCTCTGGAAAACCCACCGCTTCTTCGATCTGAGAAACCACCTCCTCTTCCTCCTGAAAACCTCCCACCCCCGCCGCCATGCCCACCATTGCTAAATCTTCCCACTCTTGCTTCTTTCTCTTGCAATTGAGGCAACTCTTTCACCACCTCTAAACTCACACCACCTGCCTTTTCCTGGCCTGTTTGCAGAACACAACACAGACAAAAACAAGAAGCAAATAGACATCGAATCACATGAATCCATGAAAAGTACATTACAACCCCTGGTTTTAGACATCTAACCACGCAAGCAAAAAAAAATTGGAGAAAACACATTGAAAAAATAATAGATGCTAAACTGCACCGCTTTTGCTGCCAAAAAGATTTGTATGAAGTTTAATCCCATTTAAAATAGTTTCATAATCAAACAAAACTTACCAGCAAGAAATGTGTCCAACTCTTCAGTAGGCACATCGAATACTGCCCCCTTTCCATCAGCTGTTAGAGAGAAACCCTTCACCAGCTCCACTTTCTCCTCAGGTAAAAACCTCCTCAAGACAGCATAAGCAAACCTGAAATGTCACGACATTAGGAGAAGAATTATTAGGCGTGCCTGAGTAAACCTGTACCGTCCATGAAATGCATTGTACAAAATATCCATATCAGACACCCTAGAGTGGGTACACCATAACAAAAGTCAAGGCCAGCATAGTTGTTTGTTCTATGTTCAAAAAAAATAAGCATAGTTGTTTGTTCTTTCTCATCTTAGATTATATATATAAACCAAAAAAGCAGAAACACAATATGCAGAATAAAGATATTGAGTTGATAAAGGACTAACGATGGTGTGTATATGGGTCTTCCAGCCTCAAGATGTACAGTGACATGGTTCTCCATGGAAGTAAGAAGTGATCTACTCTTGATCTCTGTATAACCCTACACCATACGAAGTTTAAGCCCGATCAACCCCAAAAAAATTCCAGTACATAATCGTAACAAGATTTAAAAACAGAAAAAAATAACCATAATAACTCACAGCAGTCCAGGCAAGTGCTTTTGCAAGCAGTTCTACCGGTGATAGACCAGAAGCATTTATTAGCTCCTCAGCAGCAGATTTGAAGATGGGAATGACACTACAGTTTGAAGGGCACATAAATCAATACATGGGGTAACAGCAAATAGTATTCCCAATCGAAATAGAACTACACAGCTGCATTGTTAGTATGTTAACTTACCCATCGGTTACTTGGGTGATTGTTTCTGCTGCTTCTGATCCAGCAGCCTTGGCAATATCAGCTGGCTGAGGAGCAGATATGTGCTCAAACTTAACACCAGATTCTCTTTCTATCTTGGCAAAATTTGAACGTCTTGGGTCATAAAGCATCACTGCAACCCCAGTATTTCCTGGAAAAGAATAGCTCTTAAGTAATTCAGAGAAGACAAACCATTCTAAACAAGTAAACACCATAATTATATTAAAATTGCTAATAACCATAAAAAAGAGCCAAGATTTAGTAATTTTACCAGCTCTACCCGTCCGTCCAGATCGATGAATATATGCTTCTACATCACGTGGAGGCTCACACTAAAGATATAGCTACTATCAGTATCTTAAGAAGACACATATATTGAAACCAGACCTGTATCTCTATTAACTTGTAAACAAACCTGGATGATTAACTGAACATCGTTGATGTCCAACCCCCTTGCTGCCACATTTGTTGCCACTAATGTCATGAACTTTCCTGATCTGAAGCCAGAAAGAGTAACCTGGGACCATCAGATCACAATTTTAGAACAGAACAAGGACAATAGCTAAAACAGAAAGGGTCGAGATACTAGTGTCGACAGAAACCAACTACGTTGATCCAGTTTCACATTAATATATACCCCAAGCACTATAAAGAACTTCAATCTCATCATAAATGAAACTTCTGCTAAATCAGTATCCATGTATCCTTGAAAATCTCCACCCACAGAAGTAATTATGATTTTGATTATGCTAAACCCTAGCTCAAAACATTACACTCAAGGTGGGAAAACTGTTACAAGGACAACCTAAGAAGAAAGCAGTGCAGTGAGTTTATATAATAAAAGAAAGCACCTAGAAGACCGGGTTTAGTCAACACATCTAACCTAGGAGTGACAGAAGACCACACTCGCAGCCTAAAGTGCAGGTATTCAAACCGTAGCCCAACAGGCGAATCCCACAATAGCTTAGCTAAGATCGGCTAGGGTGGTCAGATTGCGGGTGGAGGAATCTAGGAACCGCATAGCCCGAACCAGTACTCTCTCTCTGGAGGCTAACCCGCCAAAAGCAACCGTCTCCGACCAAGTGAACCAAGACCCGCAACAGGAGGTTTCGAAAGGCTCATCAGTCAGCATCGATTAGATTTCTCTCTAAACCCATACAGCTCGGTCAGTTCTTGGGTCAGGCCCAAACCCAACCTGGACCAACGCGTGCACACCCTGGCCGGACTCATCACATAAGTAGGCATATTCTGAAAACTATCAGGGCATTCCAACGAAAAGCTCAAACGATTGCAAAGTGCATAATACTAGGCCAAGTGCCAACCAACAAAATGGGCCAGGAGGGGAAAAAACCCTAAATTAAAGTGAATTGCTTGACATACCTCCCTCTGAGCTTGTTGTATGTCCCCATGTAAAGGACGTGCTCCAGGCAAAATGTCAGCAAGTTCAGAAGCACAATCCTTCGTCTCAGTGAAAATGATAGTACGCCCACCACTGAATCAACCACACCAGAGAGCAATAGATCAAGACGATTAATCACAACTTAGAGGGAACGCCTAAATATCATAAACAGAAAATCACTGGGCACCATATGTAACCCACCTGCTATAGCAGCGAATAATATCAGGAATAAGTTGAGATCTGGCAGAACTTGAGCAGGGAATAGTTATATGCCTCACATTGGTACTAGCCTTCATCTTTTCATTACCAACAAGATCAACAGTTTTTTTATTGGGTTTGAGAAACCTAGCAGCAATCTGGAAACACAGCTTTCAGTCAGATAAGAGGGAAAAGGAAAGGAACAGTTTTGAAATCAGAAATAATTGGAAATGGAGAGAGAACAGCACATTTAGCACAACTTTGAACTCTGAATACCCACAAGAAATTTTGAGAAATATTAAGAAAGAAACGAACATTCTTAACCCAGGTTGGTAAAGTGGCACTGAATAGAAGTGTCTGAACTTTGCTCACGTCCTCCACCTTACCTACAAAATTCGACAAGTGAGCTGTTATAAATACTCCACTAGTGAAACCTATGGTGGCTTCAAGACATATACCACACTATCAACCTATTATCAACGCAAGGAACTTGTGTACGATGAACTACATACCTAGAATAAGCTCAACATCTTCAACAAAACCCATCCTTAGCATTTCATCAGCTTCATCGAGCACACGGAACTTCAGTGAGCTCAGATCAATATTTCCCCTCTCTATGTGATCCTACAACAATATTTTCATGGAAGCTGATGGTCATACCAACCAATTCAAGAAAAATAGTATCATCACAGGCAACGAATTTTTAAATTCTTGTGGCAAACATAAGGCTCGGTTTGGTTTGGTTTGTGGCAAACATAACACAACCAAGGCATATAATTAACCATTCAAAGAGGGTACCTTAATTCGGCCAGGTGTCCCCACAACTATATCAACCCCTCTTTTCAGTTTAATCTGTTGACTTTGGTAAGGAGCTCCGCCATATAAACAACATGAGGTCAATCCCAAGGCCCCACCATAAACTTCAAAGTCCGCAGACACCTGTATAAAAACAAATGAAAACAATAAATTAAACAACAGGAAACTGGAGAGAGAGAGAGAGAGAGGGTATATAACGCTAGGGTTGTTGTCTAATACCTGTTTGGCCAATTCCCTTGTAGGTAAAAGCACAAGAACACTTGGTGCCTTCCCATATCCAGTTTTTCTTGCTGCTTTTGTAGGCCCATTTGTTAAAGATTCCAATAATGGCAACACAAAGGCTAGTGTTTTACCCTGTACGGTGCAACATAGGAGTCAAAATTCAGTCAACAAGAAATGAAACTGGCAAGCAACGCACAGAACTGTGAAGCAAATGAAAGTTAAACAAATAAACTTCAAGCAAGGCAAGTTCAACAGCAAAATCAAATACAATGAATAAGTTTGATGTCGATAGAGCAAAAATTTGGTAAAGAGCATTATTAGAATAACCACCAGCAAAATAGTGCACGAGCTTCTGTCTTTTTTTCCAATAAGTAAGACTAGCCCCTTTTTGGTAAGGTAATTACCACAAATCAGAACAAGACAATGACAAAAGCAAGTGCAGACCCTGGCAATCCAGCAAACCAGAAAAACAAAAACAAAAACAAAAACAAAAAAACACTACAGGAGTACAAGACCTCACGCCTGCACTAGACCTCAACCACTCCATACCAAAAAAACAGAAAAAGAAAAAGAAAAAAAAAGAATTGAAACTGACACTAGTTATGTCTACAGCACCTATAAGCCATGCCGCAAGCTTCACCAAGATCCTTATTCCCAGCTAAGGGGACAAACCGTCTCAAATAGACCAGACATAACTTAAGCACAAATCATCTCAATCTACCGTATAACCCCATAAGAAATTCTTAATTTTTTTACGCCTCGTATATCATAGATAGCTAAGACTAGCCTTTTGGTCTTTCCAATAACCTACAACAGAAGCTCCCAAGACATAATTCTACCACAGAACATCTGATCATGTCACGAATAAGTTACTTAATAAATATTGACAGTGCAAGACCACATTTCCATTCATTCTACAGTACAAAAAAACAGGACTGACCAAAAGCATCCTCAATCCAAAAGCGTTACTATCAGTTTGGAAGTCAACTTCGCACCAACACTGAAGCCTGTGTTCGCATAGGTACGAAAAAGATTGTTAAATGCCTCAAGTTCTACTTAACTAAAGCCTCTGTGCTTGCATCGGCACACAATGATTGACTGATTGTTAAGTGCCTCAAGAGCAAAGATTACATTCACTATGTTTTACAGTCACTAGGAACAAGATTGATAAAAGCATCATCTTTGGTACATCAAGCAACCGAAAACCCAATGAGATCAACATCAGAAAGCATCCATGATTGTACCATGGGACTTCTCAATTACTAATGCTAAGGTTTTGACTAGTTAGCAGACATCATTGTTAGGGGTCCGACATCGTCATTGTGAAGCCTAAATCGGTTAACATGCCAGATTCTTCAAGGATGAACCAAATCTTATATCGTCTAGAGTTTTTTGACTATAGATGAAGGCATGAAGCTATCTCATGCCAAGCCAAGACACTACTTGCTGGAGCAAGTATCTAGTCCAAATATCAAGTGCATACAAGCAAGGTCTACTTCCAACCCAGAAACGATGGCGTATTTCAATTCCCAAATAATCATTTCCTAAATGAAGTTTGAAACGCCCCCAGAACCTTACATAGCTGACACAAACAAACTAACTGAGCTCAAACGAATAAAGCAAAGAGATAAATTCATCTCAATACCAACCACTTCAAAACAGTACCCCAATAATAAGTTGCAAATTCCTCAGTGGCATATGTATAAGAGCATCTCTAGCCCGTGCCCAATTTTTTATTCTGACTCAGAATCAAAACCTGGGTACAACCCCTAAACCGACCCCAGTCCTTGACTCAATCTTATACAGCTTCACCCAAATTTTTACGCAAATCTTACAAGATCATTTCCTTCCTCTCAAATATACAACTACACCATTAATGCAAATCTTTAAAACCGACCCAAGTCCTTGACTCAATCTTATACGGCTTGAATCAAATTTTTACACAAATCTAACAAGGTCATTTCCTTCTTCTCAAATTTACAACTATGCCATTAACGAACCATCTACTCACATTTATGCTTAAATTTTAGATTTGCCCATCAAAGTGTTTCATATCAAAATCTTGACAAGTAAAATTACCCTAATCTCGAAACCTAAAAAATGAGACAATTCAAGCCTTATTAAAGCTAATTATCATCACGTGCAATACGTACCTGACCGGTGCGTGCCCGGCCCACGATGTCCGCCCCGTCCAGGACGATATCAAAAGTCATAGCTTGTATAGGGAACAACGCTTCAATCCCCTTCGACTTCAACATCTCCCGCAGCGGCGCCGAAATCCTAAACTTCGACACCGAATTCGGATTCTCCATTTCCTCCCCCTCCTCCACGTCATCGACAGCCTCCACCAGCTTCACCTTCTTCTTCTTACTCGAATTCACCGGCTCGATCAATTCCGAGCTCGCTTCGCTCCTCTCCTCCTCCTCGTTGTCGATATCGGCCGCCTTCCGCTTCTTATCTTTCTTCTTGCTGTTCAAGTTGAATTCTTCCGAATCGGAATCGGAGGCCTTCGATTTCTTCGCTTTCTTCTCCTTCTTGGCCTTCTTAACGGTCGAGGAGTCGAGTTCTAGGGTTTCGACGTTCGCGTCGGCCTTCATCTTCTTCTTCTTGACTTTGGGGGACTGGGAGGATACAGGTTCGGAGAGAGCGAGAGAAGGCATGACTATGTTGGTATGTATGTATGTGTGTGTGTATATGTGGAGAGAGAAAGGATGCGAAGGAGAGAGAGGGAGGGAGGGAGGCTCCTGCTACAAAGGATGTCTGCTGTGAATTGCGGTAGCAAGGAGCGAAAGAGGAAGAGAAAGGGTTTAGGGTTTGAGTTTTATGGCCTGAGGGTGAAGCAGTTTGAAGCCGTTGGATTGTCTAACCCTATTTTAGTTGAATACGTACCGTTCGATTAGGAATGATCCTGCATTTCCCCGCTTTATTACATGAGTGCTATTCACACAACAGATTTTCTGCACACTTGCGATGTGGGGCTCATTATACGTCTCATACAAATGATCCAAATTGTTCATTAAATTTAAAATATTTTTGTGCTTAAATTCAGCTCAAATGGATAACTGTAAGTGCTTGATCTAATCTTCTAAATTTTCATACATATTTTGAACCCCTAAAATTTGGATGAAATTTAGAAGATTGGATCAAGCACTAACAGTCATTGTATTGAGCTGATTTTTCGCGGAGGCGAACGAAAAAAACTTATAATTTAAGAGCCCTGCTACCCACACAGCAATCTGTGCACAGATTTTGTTGTGGGGCCCACCACGGGTCCTATACAAATCATCCGAGCCGTTCATTAAATGTAAAACATTTTTTCAAAGGTCCCCGTAAAAAATAACCTCAATCCGATAACTATAGGTGCTTCATCCAACCATCTAACTTTTCATTCAGATTT
>JAOTQK010000018.1:18112546-18131234 GCA_025642025.1 Rhododendron ferrugineum | reverse complement strand
AACACTTAAATAATATTAAATAAATAAAAGTGAAAAAAGATATAAAAATTATTAAGTAAATAAATGAGAAATAAGAAGATGGGTTGAATTTTCCGTGGATTGAATTATTGCCGGGGGTATTTTGGTCCAGAGGGGTGCGTGTGTCAGGGGGGCGCGCAAAGCGATTTACTTGTTTCTTTGTCAGCTTCAGCTGTAATTCGATACGTGACAAATCTCACTGGCGGCGAACTAGCTCACTCAGGCTGAGAGGGGGGATGTCACATTGCTCTTTTACATAAAATGGTGGTGTATTTTTCTGGTTCTTGTAACAAATGGGTATTATTTGTAGAATAAACAGATCGAGGCTATGTTTTCACTAACAATTTTGGACAGCAAGTTATGGCATTTTAATTTATTGTTCACATTAAGCAACAAATTATGCATGCCATCTAATTTCACATTTTTCAAAAACTCTCTCTGTCAACAAACTTAAAATTTTTTAAGAACTTATTGGTTAGTGAAAGTAATTTGACATTTTTCAATAACAACAAGTGATTCTTAAGCCCTGAATACAGTAAAAGGCAAAAAAAGAAAGGATAGAGTAACATGGTTCATAAATTGGAATAAATGAAGGGAGGAAAAAGTGCTGCTAGAAGCTAGAATTAGGGGGTGTTCCGGTTTTTAGAAAAAAGAACTTTTAGAAAAGTAAGGTAATTTCAAGCTCAAAAATTATGTGTTTACGCAAATAATTTTTCTACCAATATGGATCTTGTTTGATAGATCTCATTGAGATCTTTTATACGGTGCAAAAAAAATTTAAAAATTATTTTTCATTTTCATTATATTTAAATTTAAAAATTTTAAAAAAAGAACTTTAAAAAAAAGAAGAAAAACTAGAACGGCGCCTTAATGCAGCTAGCCAAGTGACAACTATAGGTGGGATGCTTCGTGCTTGGGATACGTGAGGGACAAGTGGAGTATCATTTAGTAGAACCTAAAAATGTTGGTTGGATTTATTAATTTGAGTGGGAATCTAAGATAAACTGACCCAATAAAGAGTAGTAGTAGGCAATCAAACAAAGGGGTTAACCTAACCACTATCGTCCTTTTACGCGATGCAGGTAGATTCTTTTGACAATTTCGCAAGAACACATATAGAACGCTGCAAAGAGTAGGCAAATTTAATGACTCACCGGATTTCCATGGTAGGTCATCCATCCTCGTATTGCTACATGACGGATACGCTTAATTGCGAAGTTTCAATGGATGTTAGGGTCCTCACAACATTAAAAGACATTATACGCAATAGAGTTATGGTATATTATATATCACACTGAACTTTGCATCCACCAAGAGATGTGAGACTTGTAACCAAGAATCTAGACGACTACCGCTCAGCCCCAGCTTGGCTACGAGGCGTCGCAGAAATTCAGTAATGTCGACCAACTGGTAGTATTAAAATTCAGTTATAGAATCACTGTAAAAAAAAAAAAAAAAGGCCTTCAGGTCAAGTT
Source organism: Rhododendron ferrugineum (assembly GCA_025642025.1). Classification (NCBI taxonomy): domain Eukaryota; kingdom Viridiplantae; phylum Streptophyta; class Magnoliopsida; order Ericales; family Ericaceae; genus Rhododendron; species Rhododendron ferrugineum. The sequence goes on along the minus strand of JAOTQK010000018.1, from coordinate 18,129,741 downwards.
TTAAGTGGTGGGAAGACCTTTTCTACTCCATTGGATATAAACAAAAATTGGCTTATCTACTTATTTGGTCCTTACAAAATTTGCTCGATTTCAATTTTGTCCTTGTTAAATTTTTCGTTTCAATTTTACCCTTATAGATTCTACCCAATTTCAATGTTACCCTTCCCCGTTAAATTTGGATGGAAAATGCCTATGTGGCAAACGGTTTTGGTGCTTGGGAGACTTATTTTACACATCATCCTCCACGTCAGCAGCAGCAAAAAAAAAACCATTGCACCTCCCATCTCTCCCCCTCTGCAACACCCATTTCTCTCTCCCCAAATCGGACGCCCGAAACACCATTGACAACCACTGAGTCTCCTCTCCTCCCCTCTCGTCTCCTCATTCTCTTTCACGATTCACGAAGTTGCTGCCGTCATGGCGTCATCAACTACATTGATCCGGGTGGATGATGACGACCAGATTTGGTTGAAGGAGATGACTCCGTCGCCGATCGAGGAACGCCGGAATATGGGTCTCTTCTGTCAAAGAAACAGCTACAATACTAGGCAAATGAGGCACAGGCAACCAGATGTGGTTGAAGGAGATGACTCTCCTTAAACAAGGGTTTCTTGGACTTCAAAAAAACGAGGGTTTCTCTGTTTTTTTTTTTCCAAAAAAATTCTGAACTAGTGGAAATTAGGGCTTCAGCCTTTCTTTGTAACCTGCCTATATGGGTCATTTGAATGATTTCAGAATCTATGAAGAACACCTAATTTCAGGTTGCTAGCTTGTTTCGTAATTTTGCATTTATAGATGTAATTAGGTCAACATATAAACACTTTGTGCTCTTTTGATTCAGAGCCAGCATACACAACGGGATGATGCAGATCTTTGTAACCTAGGAACAATAACTTCGTTGCTTTGTAAATCTTCTCCTCCCTTGTATTTGACAAAAGCAGTGTACAGCTTCGCCATGGATGATGTACAGCTCACTGCCATTAAGTTGAGATGGCAACCTCTGATTGTTGGGGAGTACCACATGGATTAGGTGAGCTGGTAGTCCAGGACTACCCAATAATTTTCCCCAAAATCAGTGAGTGAGGGATTCGACGATTAGAGTGCTTTCCTTGTATGATTCTGATTTCATTTCTATGGGGATTTTGATTTAGGTGGAACCTACAAGAAGATTCAATTTTAGAGAGAGAGATGCAGAGAAAGAAGGGTGGTCTGGTGACAGGGGTGGCGTCGGTGGTGGTCGCCTGCATCAATGGTAGTTGTCAATGGTGTTTGGGGCGTCTGATTCGGGGGAGAGATGGGAGGTGCAAATGGGTTTTTTTTTGATTTTTTGGCTGCTGCTGACGTGGAGGATGATGTGTAAAATAAGTCCCCCAAGCACCAAAACCGTTTGCCACACGGGCATTTTCCATCCAAATTTAACGGGAAGGGTAACATTGAAATCGGGTAGAATCTGTAAAGGTAAAATTGAAACGAAAAATTTAATAAGGACGAAATTGAAACCGAGTCAATTTTATAAGGACCAAATGAGTATATAAGCCATAAAAATTCCATGCTTACAATTTAAACCCTTTTTTAACTGCATGCCCACAATCATCTTTTAATTACATGGCTTGTCCACCTTCCCTTTCAATGCAGTGTAAGCGCACATCACGGACGGATCACAAACAAAAAGTCTGTTTACACAGACTATTGGTGCACATACTGTGCACAGATTTTGTTATGGGGCTACCATGGGTCTCACATAAATGATCCAAGTTGTTCATTAAATACAAAATATTTTTTTAAGGGTTTTCACGAAAAATCAGTTCAATCCGATATCTATAGATGCTCGATCCAATCGTCTAACTTTTCATTCAGATTTTAGGATAATGAAAAGTTAGATGATTGGATCGAGCATATATAGGTATTGGATTGAGCTGATTTTTTTTGGGTGGACCGTTGAAAAAATGTTTTACATTTAATGAACGGCTCGAATTATTTGTGTGGGACCACAACAAAATTTGTGCACAGATTATTTGTGTATAGCAGGGTTCGACCACAAAGCATGTAATTACGTTAAAATAAATTTGGTCCCAATACTTCACTTCCTGGGTTAGGTTTGACAACCACCATGCATGTGCACATCGCTCATTGTCACAAGTAGCTACATAATGGCCAAACAACTGGGGGATTTTTATTTTTTTTGGGGGGTAATAACTGGGTAAAGTTGCCAGTGAACAATCTAATACTGTGCTTGGAACACTTTTTGAAAAAAAAAATTGAAAACATAGTAGATGTAATAAGTAAAAAGAGATAGAGATAGTAGAGGTAAGAAGTGGAAAGAGATAGAGAGAGAAATGATTAGAAGTAGGGAAAATCTAGGGGAATCTTTTGAAAAATATTTTTCAAAAAGAGAAGCAAACACAGTTTTTGGGTTCGACGGTGAGGGGTGGTCTGGACCAGCTTACCCGCACCTCGGCTATTTCCCTCCCCGATCCTTTCAAAGGCATGCCATCTACGCCAGGGCTAGGGAATTCATAAGAGATTTCTCTCTTGAGGCCTGGTCCAAGGTGCTGAAAAATTTCCAGCTTATGGTGAATGAATTTGGAGGAAATTCGGAGGGTCTCCCGAGACAACCAGAAGGCCTCCTACGATTCAACAAATCTGGACATTGCGTTAATTACCTTGCGACTATTGAAGACCCATGATGCGATGAATTATGGCAGAATTCATCTTGGGGGTTTCTCGTGTTGATTCCTCCTTACAACTCAAGAGTCACATTGATGTGTACAAGTATGTATTTACGTTTTCTGGATCAACACACCAATTCCGAGTTCAATACTACTTTTCCTGAGAGTCGTTCTTGTGTGAGAGAGAGGCAGACGCAAGTTCAGTTTGCCAAGGCTATTCAGATAATGTTCCGTGAGTAGTGGTCCTAGCCAGGTAACTTCTGGGAGGCAGACACCGATAAACCTCAACACTCTCTGATGGGTGGCGAATATGTTCTAAGGATACTGCGTGTAACACAGGTTTCGGTTGGATTTTTGTATTGCTATTATAGTTTGCTCATATTTTGTATCGGTTCTTGGATTCTGCAATCTGTATTTCATCTTATCGGTTGTCATGGAATTTGTTATCTGGATTTGCCGAATGCATTGTAATTTTCCTAACACCAAGAGGTTGCCAAGTTTCAAATTCAGGATGTCAGAGTTTACAGCTCATTCTTGTTGCCACTTGAACAGCCCTGTGGGATTAGTGAATAATCTTATTTTTTTTGGGTAATAAGTAGTGAATAATCTTATTGCATGACCTGTGTACAATCCCGAACCTTGAGCGCCTAGAGAGTTTTATTTTTAAAACCAACATGAGTTGTAACTTACACCTCGTAATCATACTAATTATAATACAGTACATAGAGATCGAGATGTGAATAAGCTGATTTTTGAATTATTAGATAGATATAAAAAGTACAGTCATCTACTTGAACCCCGACCTTTTCCTACGAGGCCGGAGGCCCTAACATATAGTAACACCATTAGATTAAGATTGTGTCCAGGTTCCATAACATGTTTCAAATTTTCCTTTTGAATTCTTTTGCAGGAATTCGGTTTTTTACAAGCTTGGTTGTCTTTAAGGACGGAATCAGGATTTTACCCTAGCAGTAGCAAAATGTATACTAAAAAAATTTAGTGGTGGCGCGACTATAAAAGTTGAGCATATTTTTTTTTTTTTACATATAATAATTACATTTTCTAAAATTCTTGTCGTGGCGGTCGCCGCCACTAGATCCCCTTATCCCATCCTTGGTTGTCCTGTTCGCCGAGTACAGTTGTGAGATGTGCTCGGCCTCAGCCAACAGAGAAACATTCCGGGTCCACCAACATTGTTTTCGAATGACTTGGGGGGAAAGTGCTGAAGAAGACTACTAGTAGCCTAGTACTAATAACTAGGGGCAAGACTCGAGCGAAAGTCAAAACTTGGCCAACGAAACTCCTTGACCGCGCCTTCCAACTCCTCGAGAGTTGGGCATCCTGTGTGACTGATTGTGAAAAAAGGGGTTATTAGAACTAGACCATACGATTACCATTTACCACTTTGAACCTTTGGATGCTTAGCCTCCCTGTGTTTGTTCCTTGAACCGTCTCAACATCCCCTTCAACACTGTAATCAAAAGCATCCGTAACACTTTCTCGACCCAATTCAGTGTATTGGCATCCGAAATTTTCAGTTCTCCTCACTCTTCTCCCTCAACTCTTCTCTTGATGCAGACTTTTCACCACATTATGATCCAGAAAAGTGAGCAGCTCTCCGTTCTCCTAGCAAGAGCTACCAAAAACACCAGGGTCTATCCATCGTGTTCATACACTAAGCCACAAAAAAAACTAGGTACGATCCGAGTAAACATTGTTCTTGCTTAGGTTGCTACAAACAATTTCCAGAACAAACAACGTCGTCTAAATGCTGGAGTCTGGAATTCAGTCATCTCCCATACCTTCAACTTCAGCCCATTCTAGTGCTCTATCTTCATGACAAGCTAAATGATCACAAGCTCACAACACCGATAACTACCTTTAAGGAGCTAATAGATAATAATGCACTCCTCAACAGGATTTTGGGTAAGTAAAACATATCACACACCACATCCTCGATACCACAAAACCTAAAAACTATAGCCACTCAGCAAGAATTTCCTGTGTGGGATTTCAAGAAAGAAACATACATATCAAAATAGCCATTGATTTGATTTTTGCCAAGCTTTCCTTCACAACCAATATCTCAGATACACATTTTGCTTTAGTGACTCTATGACCTTGAAGTTCAACAGCAATTATATGGACAACAGATACCAATAACCAAGACCTGTCTCAGGAATATCCCCCCACCCCCAACCCGAAAGGTAAGCAAAAGAGCTAGTGTCTTGCTATGCACAGATTCATTCAAACAACACAACACAAAATTTGCATTCCACATTCATACATAGGTGGAAGAACTTGGGGTTCAGTAATAGCTACCCAGGAGCTCATAAAAATTCATGCAAGTACTAGAAACATATCTAGCCAGACATCATTCAGGAGGTATGTTCCATCATGAGTTCAAATTAAGATCAAGGAGTACAAAACAAACAAAGGTTTACTATTATTGCTACTCCTTCTTCAAGAGCAAAGGTCCAACGTTATCTCCGGTAGCTTTATTGTGCTTCACATGGCTTCCATCACACAAAGGGAAAGTCCCAGACCTCCAACACCTTCACCGATAAGTCCACATAAGTGAAACAAACTCAAAGGACTGGTTTTTACAACCACAATGATATTTAATCCAGTGAACAAACTAAAATTTTGCAAAAGACACATAAAATTTCGTGGGACTCTACTTTTGCCCCTTAGAGCATCCACACCAGACTCTTCAAATTTTGGATCAAATTATCCCTTAAAAAGTCACTTTATTACTTTAACTAGCCATTTTTACAATGTCCACTGCATCAGACTCTTTACTCTCGCTCTCTTCTTAATTAAATATTCCTACAATTACACAAAATATCCACCGGCATAATTGAGAATATTCTTCTCCTACTTTCCCCAATCTCTCTCGCATACACAACAAACCCACAGCGTTGATGGCAGAGAACCCACCGCGTTGACGGTTGATCTTCATTTTTTACCTGTCCACTAGAACCTCAAAATTCCTCATCTCACTCTTGTTTTTTTGGCTCGTTTGACGACGGCAACGTCCGATCTGTGTTCATCAGTTCATCTTTGACGGAGAAACCCTAACTGACGGTTGCGGCGGTAGCATCGTCCGATCTATGTTTTCACCGGCTACAGGTATGGATCTCTAGACCAATAAAATAGTGCAGTTTATTACAAAACGAGTGAACAGTAGCTCGGTTCTTGTAGCGGGTCACTGTAGCAAAGTTACACCTTTTTCATAATAGCAAGCTTAGAGCCGAGTCTGATGCAGCAGCCCCCTTTTTGGGGTTTTGCTCGTTAGTATAATTTACAAGGTGGAGTAGCTAGACTGGTGCGGATGCCCTTATAGAGGTATTCTGTCTTAGCTTGATACACATTGTGGGTATTTTTTACTACTTAAAACATCTGCTGGTAGAATTCATAAAACATGGGAGTTCGCACCAGTGTGTTTCAAGTAACCTCCATTTATAGCTTATATCCACAAAATAACATAATAATTATCCTGAACTTGAAGCAATGGAGTGGATGCTTTAACCTTCCACACACACATAATCATGTTTCAGCCAAGTGAGTCGTAGCGAACAAGGCCATCGTTGTTTCAATCTTCTAACAGGTTAAACTTGTTGGGTCCATTTCAATCTGAGCTAGTTCAAATTGGTATTCATTGTTCAGACTGTGCACCCTATACTAACAGCGTTTGCACATCCTGTTCAAGTGAATCTAATTCTCTCCGCATACAAGGTGGGTTTGGTTGATATCTATCGTTGGGTAGAGTTCGTAATATCATAAACTTTCAAGAAGTCAGTAATCTAACGTTTCGCTGCCGGTAATCATTCATGTGGCCCTGAGACTATTAATCAATTAAGGAGATTGAATGGAAATGGCATTATCAGATTCCTTGAAAAGAAAAGCAGGACAGTTGTTGGAAAATAAAAGTCCATCGTAAAGAACCCCTGGCAATTTGTTGCAGGAATTGGAATGGATTGATCAGAATAGACAGGGAAAGGGTATGATGCATACCCTATATAGGTCATCTCTAGCTGCCACTCTGTACCATCTACCGAGGGAGAGAAATTTCATGGTTTTTCAGTTGAAAGGGGAAGGAGTGGAAGTTGTGATACAGAAAGTTGTTGCTGATATGAGGTCCATCAGTTCTTGGAAGAATGTTAAAAGATCTTCCATTAATCAACGTTTATGCTTGAATTGGAACATTTCTTGTAATATCTTTCCTAACATTTTTTATAATAATTGACGGAGATTCAAACTTCATTAATTACAACCGACAAAGCTGACTTTTGCCAAAGAAAAAAAAAAAAAAAAAAAAACTTCGGCTGCGGGGCTTATTTTGGTACTGCAGGTTGGGGTGTCTTCTATGTTTCGTGTTGAGTCTTTTGGATGTATGGACCCCTCAGACAGCTCGACCTGGAAGACCTCTTACGAGAGTTGCTTGCTTGCCTTCTACCGATTGACTGCTTCTATTCCCGTTATGCCCCTATTTAACTGCTTTCCCTATTTGCTTAACGGCCTAAACGAGTAAACTTGGGAATGAGGATCTTATCAGAGAGTTATCTACTGAGGCAAGTCCATGGTCAGATAAGGGAACTAATTAATAAAATCCCCAAAAATAAAGACACAAGGAATCCACAAATCAACGTATATAACTCTACAACCACCAAACCAATATCCCAGGATATGTAATTCGACAGATTTCAGTGCTACTACCAATTACTGAGTAAAGCAAAGGTAAAAAAAGTAGTACTCCGTATATGGACAGGTCAGGAAGGAGAAATAGGAGAGGGAGTTGGGATTTGGAAGCCGAACCTGCAGTAAGCGGTGAGGGGCTTGGAGAGTTCAGTGACGACAACAGAGTCAGTTACTTTCGCTTCTGATTTCCTGATCTCTGGATTTATAGCCTCCGCTCTCACCACCACCGCCGCACTCCTCGGCCTCGGCTGGGTTCCCGCTCCGCCGGCCCTGCTCGGCCTCAGCCCCAATCCGCCGTACGAGAAGCCAGCACCCACCGCCATACTCAACATCGACGCCATCGAAAATCTTCACTCCCTTCCAAAAAAACAATATCTGAACTTGTGGAGGCCACGCTTCTCTCCCATTCTGGTTATATCTGGGGTAATTACGTCATAAATAGATACTCCGTTTTGTATTTATTTAACCAATTACTACTATTTATTCCACCACAAACACTTATACACATACATTCACATCTTTTGTGTGTGTGCGCCCGTGAGTGAGTTTGTGTAAATTTTTGTGTAGGTATTTGTGATTTTGTTTATTTAACTAACGATGCGATTCAGCTCGGTTATTGATAAAACAAAAATCGAGACTAAAACCGAAGCCCAAACCCGGCAATTTTTATTTATTTATCGACGTAATCATAAGCAGAAGTGCTGCAGAACCACATATACTAGCGATTTTCCAACATTTTTAATAGAGTCAACGAAATTAAAATACTGTATCCAATAACAACCGACACTAAAGTACTAATACATGTGCGTGAATATCAGGTGCATTCTTGTAAAAAAAAATTGGTTTTTCTTTTTCTTTCTTTTTTTTGTAAATTTTGTGATTAATCATTCGTCTCAACGAGAGAATTCAGAAAAATATAAAAAATATCAGCCGATGTAAAAAAAAAAAAAAAGTCCATATAAAACGATATTTTAAACAAAAAAAACAGTTGTTTAATATTTTTTTTCGTCTTACGTGGGTTTTTTTTGGCTTTTGGTTATAATTCTGTACCTTTTAAACTTCTCTCGTCGAGACGGATAATTAATCGGAAAAATATAACAAAAATTCAAAAAAGACGAACAAAACATAAAAAACGAAGAAGAAGAAAAAAAGTTTACAAGAATGGATGGATAGGGGTATTTACATAATTATCTTTCGGTTTGATTACGATTCTGTTTGGTTTCCGGTGATTTCGTGAAAAAAGAGGAGAAAATTCTGGGCTGATTCTTCCAGTGCGCCTCTTTGGGCTCGAGGTAGGCTTGTATTTTTCAGGAACCGTGACCCAAGACCAATCCAGGCCCGTGGCTTCAAAAATGGGCCTGGGCTCGAAACTAAAGCCCGACCGAGCAAGGGAAATTTCTGTAGAAATACCTCCTCCTTGTTCTCGTAAGTTCTATGCCCGGGCGACAGAGATAAGCGGTCCAGATTTCACGAGGGAATCTAAGAAAGAGCGAGAACTTCTTGAGGAAGAATCCAATGCTGATCGAGAATCATTCGGACCATTGATATTCACCGAAGAATTGATTGATTGACTACTGCGCTTTGTAGTTACTGAGGCGAAAGACTTCGAACTTCGTCGTCTTCAGAGAGAGAGAGAGAGAGAATGGAGGTGGTGGGAAGGGTTCGATGCCAGAGAATCGGCTGCGACGCCATGTTCACGGAGGACGATAATCCCGAAGATTCATGCACGTATCACGAATCTGTCCGTGCCTTCTTCCTCTTAATTTTTTTTGTCTAATTCATAGTTCCAACTTGTTATTATGTTTTCCTATTACCCTTGATCGGCGTTGCTTTTCGAACTCGTAATTAACTGCACGTTGCTGAGATCTTGGCACAATTTTTGTCCCTCATAACTCTGGTGTTCAGGCCAGCTTACGTGCACTTTCACAAATTCTGGGATCAATCCCACCCCTCACTTACGGGGATCCCATTAAAGTGAGAGCAAAGCTCTGTATGAACTGACACAAATGAGCTGATGGCACCTAAGAGAATGCGCTAATGGCACCTAAGATATTTTAAACCGAGGACCGGAGCAAACCCTAAGTTTCACTGTCTTGACCATTGGGCCAACCCTTGGTTGTCTTGCACATTGTCTGCTATCTTTTCTTTGTGAAAAAAAAAATTTAATTTTTTTAACGAAACAAATGCATATTTTTAAAGGCCTAGGTTTGCGCGCCGGACACTTATTTAGGGACAGAGGGAGTAGTTTACACTGTCCTCTGTGCATCAATAGTGTGAAATAGCTTGCTGCATTGGGAATTTAGGATCCGTTTGATTTGCTCCAAAAAGCGAAAATCCTTTGGGCACTCTACGCAAAAGCTTATGTGAGATTGGTAGGAAGATCAGGTGAGGATCAGCAAAAAAGGAAATCAAAGAAAGTAGGATCCTGCATACAGAGGACTTGAGCTAGAAGTACTTATTGATTACTAACCAATAATTAAGGCGAGTTAATGCTTCCGAGTAAAACTCTTTTGCATTCGTTTGGATCATAAAACTCCCTATTTCTTGCTGTAAATATTTGATCTGTGGTTAATCGTGTTTAGATGTATGTACTCACAGTTACTTTAAGTGATAGCGTCTGTGCACAATGTATTTTGGATAAAATTCGTCATTGCATTCAACAAGCATTAAAGATTGAGGGTTTCTAAAACAGAATGTATAGAGATTCCCAAAGGAAACAAATTAATCTCAAAACAAGCTAAAGCAGTGAAAATCCAATTCTTAGGGTTGCTTGCTCTTGCTTCATTTGCTAGATAACAACCAATGATGACTTCCCCTGATGACTTAGAGCTTTATCTCGGCTTTATTTGCATGAGGGGCCAAGCTAGATCAGGCCCCTGAACCCATGAGATAGGCTGCATGATTTTTTGTTGTCAATGTTGTATCCATGTCTTATTGTTTTCAATAATCCATACTTTTCTAATGGAACACTCTAAAGAAGGGAAAAAAGAAAAGAAAAGAAAAGTCGGTAGCAATGCATCATAAAAGGTATTGACAATAACGCTAAATTATCAAGACATGACTTCAATGCCCTCTGCTAGTGCTAGAAGTCGTTCTTCTATTCAGAGCGAGGAGTAGAGTAGTTTGCTATAGGTGTTGACGAGTTCGGCTTATCTAAAGGAGTAGCTATTTACTCAGTGATCAAGAAAGAATAACTTTTCTTCATGAACTGATAATGATCACTGCACTTGTTGAGATGAAGTTTGTAAATAAACCAATTCCTGTCAATTTTGTTCAAGAGATTGGTAGCAGTTTTTAGTCAGCAATAAGATTGATTTATGCAGAAAATTTCGAAAAACTCGTAAAAGGTTAACTGTATTACTTCAAAGAAACTCGTTGAGGTTGACAGTTAGATTTCCTACGTTTGGAATTTTGCCTTCCTCTTCTGATTGGGCTCAAAGAAGTTGGTCAGGAGGTGTTTTGAGAAGGGATAGTCATGGAGAGACAATTTTCTTAGTTTCATAACTGATTTTGTGTATTCACAGGATGTTGAAATGGTGTTGACCATGTTCTCACTTATATTGTTAAGAGTTATAGAAGAAGCTCATATTACATGTGAATTTGATGTAATAAGTGTTATGCTCTCTACTTTCCTTTGTCTCTATTATACACCCTCAACGGAATATGTTTATTTTCTTTTCCCACTGGAGTATTGCATGAATGACCATGCATATTGGTTTGTCAATCGTGATATAGTATATGTCGTTTTGCTGATTGAGTTTGTTTTTCATGCTTTGGCGTCAATTAACCGGGTGGCGGGCACTTACATTTCATCAGGGAGTAAGTCAATTTTTGTTGGTTATTTAGTTTCTAAATTGCTTTCATTATGTCTACCTGTGTGATTACTTCATTGCTTCTCATTGTTCTGCATATTCCTAATTTTGCACACTTTCGCTAGCCTATATTTCATGACGGGATGAAAGAGTGGAGTTGTTGCAAGAAAAGAAGTCATGATTTCAGCTTGTTTCTCGAAATTCCAGGGTATTTTCTCTCAGTAAGTTGTTTTAAGTTATTTTTTAAGCCGTTTCTGTATCTGAGTCACGGCTTTGGATCAGAAAATTGATATGCCCAGAGTAGACAGTGGACTGAACCCAAAAGACAGAACATTTTCCTGACTTACAGTGCTGTTGTGTAGTATCAATTATTACTGTTGATTTATGTTCTGATTATGTAGCATTTGGATCATTTACTATCTTTGAATGGCATTCACTGGGCTTACTTTCCCCTGATACATATCAATTTCTGTATTTGAGATCTAATTTATTCTTGTGACCGACAGTTCTGCATGTTATATGCAGAATTTGTGTGTTTTTTGCCATCTGGAACTTTTTTGGACTGATTCAGTTTCTGAGGAATTTAAAAGGCACTCCTGGGTCGGATTATTCCTCACAAGATATATATTCAAGACAAGGATAGGGAATCGGATTCTCTAGTTCATAAGCACTTAAGTAACCTTTAATTGACCATAACTACAATGTTGTTGCATTTTTCCAGATTTAGATTCTCAAGATTCCTCTCTCTAGTCCCTATATGTTTTTGGTTGCCATCGCATGCCCGGATGATTTGCAATGCTGAAACCAAAGCATCCCTCAAGAGTTGGGTCAAATAGATACTGCAATTTTCGTCAACGTTGGCAACAACCACCCACCATTCGTTGAGGAAATTATAACATACATTTGAATTCCTAGTTCAACCATTATTAGTAATTGTGAGTGGGGGTCTAGAGTGAGAAACCTAATTCAAATTTCAGTTTGCATTGTTAAACCTTACTCCTTGAGCTCTGATCATGCCCCGACTCTTGCCTTATTAATGATGATCAAGATTTCTCCCATCATTCATTCATATACAACATCTGTCTGCACACAGGCTTAAGTTGGTTTTCTTTCGGTTCTCCTCTTTTTTGGCTAGAAGACAACTTTTTTCTATCTGCTTTATTGCTAGTTGATTGTATAACCAGGGTTACACGATGGGGAAGTTCTATAAGCTGTACTTTTGGAAGCATCTTCCCTTTTCGCTGTATTTGGGCGATGACCCCTTGGCGTCTTTTTTTAATACTCTTATTTGCTTACCATGGAGATAGTATCTGCTACTATTGTTGTTATGGGATTATTAACCGATTGGATCAACCACATCTAGCTCATTGCATAGGCAGATCCACTCTGCCCAAAATATTGGTCAACAGATCACAAAACGTTGCCTAATTCCCCTTACTAAGATCAGAAGCCGATCCATTGGCACCCTACTTGATAGTGGGTGCTTCATTAGGAGTGCGTTGAACATCTTGGATTTTCTAGATGATACGATTTCAAAGCTTATAGGTGAGTTTGTCAGTGTGATTATTTGTTGGATCCGTTCCTTAACATGCTCAACGATTCTTTGAGAATGCATTGGTTTGGTTCTATTATAGGTACCCCATTGCTTATAGGTTGAAATCGTGGAAATGATGAAAAGGAACAAATGATTCTCGATCCAGCCTTGACATGCTCAACGATTCTTTGAGAATGCATTGGTCTGTTTCTATTATGATACCCCATTGCTTGTAGGTTGAAATTGCGAAAATGATGAAAAGGAACATATGATTCTCGATCCGGCCTCCGAGCAAAATTTTTGCTAAACTCTGTTAAAAATATGTCTTGTTAAAGGTCAAGAATCATGCCTGGTAAACATAGAGTGTCTTGCCTCTGCAAGGAACTAACAAATATTAAATTTTGGAAGTTCCTTTAATTGAATATGTAGCCGCGCCTATGTTACCATCAGTTGCTCAGATGTTTCTTATTTATTTTATCATTTGTCTATTTTTCCCATGCAGATGTAAGGTAGGTAAACACACAACTGAAAAACCAGTGCCAGCAAAGCCAGCTGCTGCTCCAAAACCATCTCCAGTAGCAGTTCCTGCAACTAATGCATCATCGAAGGATGCTTGCCCTAGGTGCCGTCAGGGATTCTTTTGCTCGGAACATGGTATTCTTTTCATTCACATTTTTTTTATCATCGGGAAGTTTTGACAGTGTTCTCTGGTTTACCAGAGGAAGATGTTCTAGCTAAGATGGTTCATGACTCATGGGTGTGAAGATTCCAGTTGACTTCGCTATTATTAAGCATCTGATTCATCTTTTAAGGTGAAGCCAGTTTTACATGAAATGGTACCAAGGCATTGCCGCACAAAATTTGGACTCATCAATTACGAGCCACAATAAAAATGACGACGTATAACCTTTTCTAAATCCTGAAGTGTTGATTTTTACGTCTGGAATGTAGTCATATCAAATCTAATAAGTGACAGGAACAGATTGTAGATGACATCGAATCCTCTGGAAACTATATTTTCCTGCAAAATCTGCCCTACTTGTGTCCCCACAATTCTTATTACTCTCCTCAAGAGGTAAGATTCTGTTTATACAGTTTTGGGCCCCTTTTAACAAAAATTCTGGTTCCGCACCTTGCTGGATATAATGAAATGGCAAAGTTTGAATGTTTTGTTTTTTATTGAACTGGTGTACCACGAAAATGAAGTGTTTTCTATGCTCTGCTCGTTCCCTGGAAGTGTAAAATTAAACTTATTGGGGCTGGTGGGCTGCTACGGCTTAGCACCAAGTAATGCAACTTGGATACACTACCTTTTCTTGATTCTCTTTACATGCACAAAGCTTTATCTGTTCATTTAGTTATTTATTATTTCGTTAGGTCCTCAAGTCAAAGTGATGAATCCAAACCCACCAAGTGCAACGCCACTTACCAGTGCCGAAATAAATAAGGGTGGACAGGAAGGCCTTCCTGCTCCAGCGAAGAAGATAGTAGATATAAACCAGCCCCAAATCTGTAAGAATAAGGGATGTGGTAAAACTTTCAAAGAGAAGGATAATCATGATACTGCTTGTAGTTACCATCCTGGGCCTGCAGTCTTCCACGACCGGATGAGAGGGGTGAGATCTTTGCCTATGTTATATTTTGTGTACGTTTCTCACTGTACTAATGCTGCGTTTGGTTTGTGGTGTTGTGGAGATATTCATGTTGGACCAAATAATTAAAATTTAAAATGTTGCTTCTTCGCTACATAGGAGTATTACTTTTATCTTTTTATATCCCTCCATATATTTCTCCACAAATCCGTAAACAAAAACAGCTCTTTCTGTACTTCGAACTTGTGGCTTACCATGCTTAATTTTGCAGTGGAAATGCTGCGACATTCATGTGAAGGAATTCGATGAGTTCATGGCCATCGAGCCATGCACCAAGGGATGGCACAACGCCGATCCAGTGTCGTAACATAGACATTTGTTTCTTTTGTTACTCTGCAATTGGGGATCGACAGAAATCGGTTTTGTTCGGTTGCTCTACATTACAAGATAGACATGTTGTGTTTTGGTTAACTTATCCGCCCATTCATATATTGAAGGAGACCGAACCGTGAAAGCTAGGGCCCTGTATTTTACCATGTGAATTGAATGTTATCCGAGATGTGTAGGTTCGGCTTCAGTGTACTTGACTGTTATTTTTTCCTGGATTCCTGCTATGAGTTGCTAGAACGTTGTTTCTTCACAAAAAAATTCAGGCTTCTCCTCTTCCTTCTTTGTTTCTGTTGGGAGGACCTTTGTCTTCCTTGTTCCTAATAAAGGTGTGGTTTTTCAGGTAGGACTGTTGCTGGTGGAAAAATCTTTAAGTGCATGCTCAGGGCTCTTCCCTGCCGCACATTAGTGTTTGGGTTTCATCAAAAAATACGTGGCTTTCACATCAATGTGTAATGAAGGGTCCTGGAGATCACGATCTCCGGATCACACTGAATAATCGCTTTGGTACTGGTGTCCATGAAGAGAAGCCTTATAGTTATCAAGATTGTTGCCATTAAAGAGCGTAGTTTAATGGTTGAGTTTTGCTTTCTTTAGGCGACTAGACCTTGTAGTCTAGGCTTGTATGTAAGTTTAAAGCCCACCACAGGTCCCCTCCCATAATAGTCTAGGCCTGCAAGTTTAAAGAACTTAAAGCCCACCACAGGTCCCCCTCCCATAATAGTCTAGACTTTTAGTAAGTTTAAAGCCCACCACAGGTCCCCTCCCATAATCGACCCCATGCATTATGTACCTTCCCATGTGCCGGTAATCTATAGGGAAAATGACGGCTTAAGACGTGTTTTGATAATTAATACTCGTCAAGGACATGCTGAGAACATTTGTTAATGCTGAAAATGTCTTTGGAGGGTAGTAATTATCAAAACACGTCATTAGCCGTCATTTTCCCTAATTTATAAAACGAATTGGGGGTGGGGGGTGCCTGCAGTCCGTAAGGGGATTGCATGCGTGTTGGGCCAATTCGGGCCGTCCATGCTCGGCAATTACTATAAAACATCATCAGATTGATCATAGTTTGATTATACTTGTCTTTTCACAACAAATATCCTTTGATAACAAGCAATTACTACTGTATTTGCAATGAACAATGTTATAATGGCCTGGACCCTCACAATGAGAGAAGAACAGCCTTTTATTTTCTCGCACAGTGCAAGAAGTTTCAAGCATTTGAGACTTACCTTAGACAAGTCCACCAAAACACGAATTTTGAGACAGATCATTCTTCTTATAAACGTCAATTAAAAGTTCATTTAGCGGAAAGAATTTGTCATGTTATAGACAAAATTTTGAGGGGAAATTCTCCCTAATCATTGTTTGAGGAAGTGCTGAATAGGTGGGCTTTTTTAGATAGAAGATAATAATGGAGCATGATTTTTGGATGGTAATAATCATCTAAAATGGAGCATGATTTTTGGATGGTAATAATCATTTTGTTTTGGGGGCCATAACCCCTAATCCAGCTCTCTCGTCTCTGTAATTGTACTTCATCAATTACAACTACTTCTCTGCTGCCAACACCTTTTCCTCCCTCTGGGTTTCCGTGGTCTACCATGTGATGTGAGTAGTGCCGGCCTGCTGTTGCTAGGGGGAGGAAGATGGGTAGGGTTAGGGCAGTTGCCGGTAATCTTTTGGGACCAGCAAAAATTCAGCAGAAATCCTAAAGGCAACCGACGGGATTTATATACCGACGGGAACGCGGGGCCTATTCCAGGTCCTACACGATTGATCCGAGCCATTCACTAACGTTAAAAAAAATCGAGTGGGTCCCGCTAAAATCAGCTCAATACGATATAGGTAGGTACTCGATTCAATCTTTCATTTTTTCATTCAGCTTTCAATCTCATTTTTTTAAAATAAACTACTGAACAACTCGGATCATCCGTGCAGGATCTGGAGTGGATTTTGCGTTCCCGTCGGTACCCCATGACGGGAACCCCATTGGTATAAATCCCGTCGGTACGTATGGTGGGGTTCAATGTTCAGTGTTGAAATATCAAACTTCAAAAGATGGAATTTTTTCCTTTTCTGATCATCAGAAGATGGAAATTGAAGAGGGGTTACTTACATATTACCCCCTTAAACTATCACATTTTTTAACTTTACCCCATTCAACTAAAAAACAATACATCTTACCCCCTTACGGCCCGTTTGGATGGAGGATTTGATTTTGGGTGGATATACAATGAGGATAGATTTGATGGTGGATATAGAATAAGGGGTGATATGTAAGAATGGTGGATTGGTAGTTCAGTGTTTGATTGATTTTTTAAGAAGGAAGATATGAAAGGTGGATATGAGGAGATAAATTATTAAATGATTTAATTGCCCCCAATTTATTATTTTAATGGATGAATTGGATGAATTTTATTATAACTAGAATAAATAGATATTTACCATTAGTTGTGGGATAAAATAAATTCATTTTATGTTACAAATATTT
>JAOTQK010000018.1:18086078-18101286 GCA_025642025.1 Rhododendron ferrugineum | reverse complement strand
CTTTTTGTTTGGGTTTTGTGGAATGAACCTTCTTATTTTTTAAGAAGGAGTTCCAAAATAAGTACTTATTTTTTAAGTAGGTTTCCGGAACGGAGCCTTACTCGGGCTTCAAGTGGGGGATTGGGGATTCCTACAGTGCGGCCAGCACTGCAAGGCGTGTAGGACAGTCGATTTGGTGGTCCATTTTGGCACCGACAGGTCAAACTTAATCCGAACTCTTATTGATCTGAGCCGTCCATTGTTTGAATTAAAATCCCAGCCGTCCATTGCTGAAATGGACGGCCCGGACAAGGCCGGCTCAAAGTATTTGGATGCCCTAGACCAAATGGTGGAATAGTACCCTACATAAATTTTCTAATTTATAAATAATAAACAGAAATATTTTTCTATATATAATTTTCATTCATACTATTCAACATGGTAAATATTTCGGTCTTAATGGCTTGTGCAGTTGCAATAATATTCAGTGAACTCAGGTTTGAATCACAGCAATCCCAATTTGTGTGATAGGAGGAATTTTTTTTGGCAAAAAGACACTACAAAAAAGTACCCTATCAGGATTTGAACCTAGGAATATAATTGCACACAGAAAATACATATACTTATCTAGGAAGGGGTGCCCCATTTTTTACCCAAAATGTGGAGGCCCAAGACGGCGGCCTCTTGGGCCTTTCCATTGGGCGGACCCTGGCCCCGGATGCGCCGGCCTGTACGACACCCCGCCCTACAGGATCCCCGGATCTTCAAGTGGATCCTCCGTTAGTGACCAGTAGATTTATTCACTCTAGAATTAGTCAAATGTAAGTTGATCTATGAAGAAATAACATTAGAACAATTGATGTTATCGAAGCGAATTGTTGAGAACGCAGCCATGCATTTCTAGGCAACAAGACTAGATGAAAAAAAATATTTACAAAAAAGGAGGCGCCACACATCAATAACCTTATAAATACTCATAATAGGAACCCAAAAAAAACCCATGGACACTGATTTTTTTGCGTGGCCCACTTTCGTGTCCATTGGTCCGAAATTTTTATTAATTTTAAAATAACTTTACGAGTGATTTTGGCATAAATTATCTTGATCAAATAATTATATGTGCTTGATCCAATTGCATAAGGTGGGCAAAAGTTGCCTAAATAATGATTTGATAGTACTCCTATATGTGAAAAATTATACAGTACGTGCCCAATAAAATGGAAAATTTGTGGTTGCCCGCGGTAATATTAGTAAGGGGGCGTTTTTTTTGAAAAAACATAGGCCATTTTACAATCTTATTCACGCTAATCAATAAATTTTAGTAATATTTTAGCTAGTTGTTCACACTAAACAATCATGTTAACAAATTCTTCTCAATAAATTTTTAACTCACATAACTATTTATAACTTACTAGTGCTTGCCCGTATCTACGGCACTACGCACACCAGTTAAAATTGCGTCGGCGTGTGTGAGCATGTGTGCATGTACATAATGGGTGTCACATAGGACAAATGTGCCACGTAGGACAAACACCCTTCTATTTTATTATATAGATATTCACTACAGTAATAACTTGTAATTTTTCTACAATTTATTTACTATCGAAACAATTAACAACTTGATTGAAACAATTGTTTTCAAAATTTATTTACTGCCGGAAATAACGCGGTAATAATTGTAGCGATGATAGAACAAATATTAGGGGGAGGAGGAGGGAGGCCAGCTTTAAACGAGGGCAGTGTCTGTCCCATTATTGCGAAGGGAAAGCGCTAATTGCAGAAGTTGCAGAGTAACAGTAGCTGCTGATGCTGCTGCCTATTCTACTGTGAGAACCATTTCTTAAATGCCTTGTTTTTTATTTATTGTTTCTTTAGGAATCACTTTCATGGATCTTTCGTTAGATTTTTCTCACAATTACACCAATTTGTCTCAGAGCATCTTCAAGCTGTATTCAATGGAGTACTTTCCAAAACCAATCAGGCTAAATTCTGCTGAGTTTTATGGGTTTTTTTTTTTGTTTTTGTTTTTAGAGTTTTGTTCGTGTTCAGGAAAATTTGAATTTGTTAGTTTTGCGTTAAATTTTTGTTGATTATTAATTTGTATTGATCAGAAGAGTGATTTTTTTTTTAAATTTCTACCTAATTTTTTTTGAAAACATTTAAGATAAAGCCCAAAAGTCTATTTTTTGAAAATTTTGAGCTTTATCTTGAATATTTTTTCAAAAATTAATAATTCATAAAAGTTTGGGGCAAAATTAACCAATGTAATTTTTTTTAATAAGTAATAAATTCTCAAAAAGTCCAAAAAAAACTTAGCGGAAACTTAGCCTCTCAATCTTTAACACCAAAAAGAAGATACCTCTCTTTTTGCAACGAAACATCAAATACAATGCCCCCAAAAAATTATATATCTTCCGAATTTGTTCTATCTTATATTTGGATTCGTTATTATTTTGTATACATGAATTGAAGATTGTACATACTCGCGTGATAAGTGAAAAGTGTCGAATGCTCGAGTGCATCCACGATCCACTGAAAATTAACTTTGTGATCTTCTTAATTTGTTCTATCTTATATTTTAGGTTCGTTATTACTTTGTATACATGAATTGAAGATTGTACATACTCATGTGATAAGTGCAAAATTTCAAATGCTTGACGGCAGCCACAATCCACTGAAATTCAATTTTGCGTCGCTTCGATTCATTTTAAAAATATATGTAAAAATAAGCTATGGTAAACAGATAAAACAAGCCAACATAAAGATAGAGTGAAACAGTTTTTTTAGAAAAATCTGGAAAAAGGGTTTAATAAAACACTTTGGTTTGCTTATTAACAAAACTCCAACAGCAATTTTCACAGGGAAGGAGGAAGTTTTTCTACTGTACTATTTACTTGGAATTAGCAAAAACAAAGATCTGGTGCAAGGATTCTCATAACCGTTCGGCTAAATAATCCAAGTGACTTATTTTTTTTGTTCTTATTTAATTTTTTTTTGTATTTGTTAATTTTGGGTCAATTTTTTGGGGATTATTGCATCTCTATGACGAGAGAAATCTAAAAAGTAAAAAATTATGATCGAAATCCATTTTTTTAATAAAGACGAAAAAATTGGCTTATTAGATTATTTTTGTCTTTATTCAAAAAAATTAGTTTTCGATCGAAATGTTTTACTTTTTAGATTCCTCTCTTCATGGAGATGCAATAATCCTCAAAAAATAGACGCGAAAGTAACAAATATGAAAAAAAATTTGAATAAGGACAAAAAAATAAGCCATTTGGCTTATTTAACCGAACGGGGCCGTGTGTCTTCACCTCCTTTGGCTTTTATGCGTATCTTGTCTTACGTGAGATATACTGTACAAAATTTAATCCACAAAAGTATCAAAAAAATATGGGTAATGAGGCCCTGTTTTGCTTTACGAGTTTTTAATTCAGTAAATAAGTATTTATTTTAGATAACGGAATGAGTTCTGATTCTCCATTCCACTTTTTATATGCACCTTTTTTTTTGTGTGTTTTAGTAAAAGAAAAAGAAGATAATTTTCACACTCCTCTTTTTTTTTTTTGGGTAGTAATTTTCACACTCCTCGTTTAACCATCAACACTCCATTTTTTTTAATAAAACACTTTTTGGTTTACTTATTAACAAAACTCCAACAGCAATTTTCACAGGGAAGGAGGAAGTTTTTCTTATGTACTATTTACTTGGAATTAGCAAAAACAAACATCTGGTGAAGGATTCTCATGGCCGTTCGGCCCCTAAATAAGCCAAATGCCTTATTTTTTTGTTTTTATTTAAATTTTTTTCGTATTTGTTAGTTTTGCGTCAATTTTTTGGGAATTATTGCATCTCCATGACGAGAGGAATCTAAAAAGTAAAAAAATATGATCGAAATTCAAATTTTTTTACCAATTTTTTCGTCTTTATTCAAAAAAAATTGAATTTTGATCATAATTTTGTACTTTTTAGATTCCTCTCGTCATGGAGATGCAATAATCCCTAAAAAATTGACGCAAAACTAACAAATACGATTTTTTTTTGAATAAGAACAAAAAAATAAGTCACTTAGCCTAATTAGCGGAACGGCCCCTTAGCCGAACAGGGCCGACACTTCACCTCCCTTGGCTTTTATGCGTATCTTGTCTTACGTGAGATATACTGTACAAAATTTAATCCACTCAAAGTATCAGAAAATATGGGTAATGAGGCCTTGTTTTGCTTTACGAGTTTTTAATTCAGTAAATAGGTATTTATTTTAGATAACGGAATGAGTTCTGATTTTCCATTCCACTTTTTATATGCACCTTTTTTTTGTGTTTTAATAAAAGAAAAAGAAGATAATTTTCACTCCTTTTTTTTTTATTGGGTAGTAATTTTCACACTCCTCGTTTAACCATCAACACTCCATTATTTTTTTATCCACGTGAATTTACAATATTATTTTTGAATGTGTAGAAAAGTGTATTGAACAAAGGACAAAATAGTAAATTCAAGTGGATAAAAAGAAAAAAAATGTGTGGATGGTTAAAAAGAAAGTGAAATTCAATAACCCCAAAAAATACTTCATCCGTTCCCATTCTTTAGTCCCTTTTGGAAGTCTGTGTCATTTTTCAATTGATTAGTTTACTAGTGTCATTTTTCAATTAATTATATATATATTATCTTACAAGTTTATTAAGATATATCAAATAAGATTTATATTACATATAAATAAAATTATCAATTAAAAATGATAATTAATTTTTTATCCGATTAAAATACCGCGACAAAGGAATGAAAACGCATGGAGTATATTCACTTTTAACACTACTATAAAACAAGGAAGGAAATGTGGATGAGTGTTATCACTAGAGTGGAAATAGCAATTTTCTCTCACTAGCCTCTGATTCCTCTGTTCCCCTACTCTTTCTCCCTATCATCTCAGTAATGTACCACAGAGCACGTCCTTCTCTCTCCTCCAAATCACCACATCCCTCCCCCACTCGCACTCCCCACCAATGCCTAAATCCAACCGTCAGACTGAAACCCAACGGTCTCCCAACCGTCCGATCGAAACACGGGACAAATCAACGAGTGCGCGTGGCTGGAGAAAGTACAAGCGGGGCCCTACCGCGCATTAGCTAGCTGTCCAAAATTGTAACCACTTCGGGAAACGGTAGTACGGGTGACGGCCGCTGCAACTCTCTCCTTTTCTATTTCCACGGTCAATTACTAACGTCGCTTCACCGCCGTTTGCATTACATACATACATGTCCCCTCCCAACATCTCTCTCTCTCTCTCTCTCTCTCTCTCTCTTCATAACAGCAATATCATTAACGCACTTACCTTACAGTTCACGCCAAACGCCTGCCCTCTCTCTCTCTCTCTCTCTCTCTCTCTCTACATTGTCTTTCTCTGGTTGTGGTAAGGTTTTGAATGATGAGAGAGAAACAGAGCTAAAATCTTCTTCAGCTACCACTTTTCCCCTCTCTCTCTCACTCACTCTCTTCTACTACTTAGCCAGTACTGCTTCCACGGCTTGTTCCGTCTCCACCGAGGAAACGCTGCCTGCCGTTCCTCGAGATGAAGAAGAACAAGGAGCTGTTTCTCTGCTCTCTCGCGGTCGTCCTCGTGCTTCTCTTCCCCCTCGCTTCGCCGCTTAGCGATGAAGGTCATTAGCTCTGTATTTGTGTTACGGACGGAATATTTTTTCCCTTGTTCCTTCGTCCATTCAGTTACATGTCTATTATTAGCGTTCTACTAAATTCCGTATCTATTTTTGGGATAAACGAAGCCTGTTTTTGTAGCTTGGAAGAGTTTGAAAATGACTGGAATTAGGAGATTCCGGAGAATCTGTAGAAACCTAACGGCTTTCTATCCACTTTATTTGGTTCTCGGGAAAATGCTTAAGAAAAATGACTGCTCTGGCTTTCTACTTTTTTTTTTTTCTGTTGGCCCAGCAGTTCTGTGCTTGTTTCTATGAGCAAAAATGGAAACCAAACCGTAGCCATAGAAACATCTATTATTCTTTTTTACTTGTGCCTCTCAATATGGAATTTGACTACGAGGTGGATTAAAGCGATTTTGATGAGAGAATGGTGTTAATCTGCGCAGGGAAAGCTTTGATGGCCATTAAGGCGTCGTTTAGCAACGTAGCAAATGTGTTGCTGGACTGGAATGAGGCTCACAACGATGATTTCTGCTCGTGGCGAGGGGTGATTTGTGATAATGTCAGCTTATCTGTTGTTGCCCTGTACGTGTCTCTAGCTCTCTGTCTTGTTAATATAGTCTTGTAGAGTGATTAGTATCCTCTATCCTTTTTACTAATTCATAGTTTTCTATTTTGAAGGAATTTATCAAATCTGAACTTGGGAGGGGAAATCTCTCCAGCAATTGGGGACCTCAAGAATCTACAATCTATGTATGCGATTTTTTGTACTTTCTATTGACATATGGTGCTTCTGCCATTTTGCATTGTGGTTGCGGTGTAATAGTAGATGGCATTCAGGGGTGGCTCCATTGGGCTTCTAGTGGCTTCAAGCGAACCCCGTTCGGTTAAAAAAATGCACTAAATTTTATGTATGTTTACATAATTTGATTTTCTTTTTAATTTTGTTTGCACTAGTTAATCCCTTCAAGTATAGATTGTAGAGTAAATAAAGATAGATTCCCTTAATTTCCAAGAAAGCAGATTGTAGAGCTCAAAAAAAAAAAAAAAAAAAACTAGGCCCGATAAGTTATTAATCAAGCTAAATTTTCAACCAGAATAATATTTTAGTACATTTTTTAACCTAAGCTATAATCCTGACGCAGACCCTTAAAGCTTTTAATGCATGTGAATATCCAGAATTTTTTGTTGAGGGTGGTTGTTGAGAAGTGCCAATCAAGTTGGATCTTCTTAACAAAAATGCTCCTGCAAGACTATACTCTGGTGGATGATCTTTTTACACAAGTTTTGGAAGGTTATTATTTTCATTGATTCTAATTGTAATCGCATGTGTTGTTGAAACATTGCAGAGATCTTCAGGGCAACAACTTGACTGGTCAAATTCCAGATGAGACAGGCAACTGTGCTGCTCTGATATTACTGTAATACTTCACTTTCTAGTATCTTTTTCATTGTGATATTATGATGTGTTATCCTGTGAAGTTCATGTTATTCAAATGACGGAGAGTTGCATGTTTCTTAAGGTCGTTTTTGCATGATGCAGGGACTTATCGACTAATTCATTGTATGGAGACATACCATTCTCAATATCTAAGCTTAAGCAGCTTGAGCTATTGTGAGTTAACGTTTGAACTACAGTCTTATGCTGATTTGATTATCATGGAAAGTTTTTAGCTCTCTCAAACTGAGGGTTTATATGCACTTTAATGCAGGAATTTGAAGAACAATCAATTGACTGGCCCTATCCCTTCAACATTGACGCAGATTGCCAACCTGAAAACACTGTGAGTTCCTTTTTTCCTGGTGGAGTCTATTCATTTCTGTTATCAAGGAGTTTGGACCATTTCAATGTTCTCTTAATGTGAAGTAAATACAACAAATTTTGTTATTGTGCCCTTACCCCCGGTCATTCCCAACTTAAATTTTTTGTAATTGAATCAAATTATGCTAATTTTGGTAATGGCTTTGTCGATTTATTCTTCAGCAATCTTGCTCGAAACCAGCTTACGGGAGAGATACCAAGGTTAATCTATTGGAATGAAGTTCTGCAATATCTGTAAGTGTTGCTCTATTATTGCATTGTACGTTCATCACAGAACTTCTTCAAGGGAATCGTGTGTTTACTGAAATCAACTCTAATTGGGTGCTCTCTGATTATACTACATGATATAAATATATTTGCCAGTGCTCATGATTCTGCAGATAAGCTCTTGATGAATTTGACAATTTCTTTGTTGTAATATTTGTAGAGGCTTACGCGGCAATTCCTTAACTGGAACTTTGTCCCCAGATATGTGCCAATTGACTGGCCTGTGGTACTTGTAAGTGCCATTTCTTGGCCCGTTTTGCATTCATAATTTCTTCTTTTGCATTGTTTTTTTTTGTTCTATGTATTTAATCCAAGTTTTTGAACCTCTCCCCATTTCATGCAGTGACGTTAGAGGCAATAACTTAACTGGCACAATCCCAGACACCATTGGGAATTGTACAAGCTTTGAAATATTGTAAGTTACTTAACGCTAACTACCCCTAGAAATATTTTGTTTCCATATTGGTTAAATGTTGCATCATGATTTGCAGAGATATCTCATACAATCAGATTACTGGGGAGATTCCGTACAATATCGGGTTTCTGCAAGTGGCTACTCTGTTAGTTCTACTACTTTGCTCTTTTTTCCTTTATTCTTTATGCAAATTAGATGTCAGAAATGTAATTTCATCTTTAGGTGTTGTCAAGTGTAGTTGGCTCTGCACGTAAATCTCGTTTCTTGTATAAAATACATTTCTTATTTTTTTTCTAATATTATCTTACGTTTTGCTCATGTTAGATCTCTACAAGGTAATAGGCTGACGGGGGAAATTCCAGAGGTGATTGGTCTGATGCAAGCTCTAGCTGTTTTGTAAGTATAAAACTGGAGAATTGAATTCGATTGACTCAATTATCAGCTAAATGTTTTCTGTAGTTGTCCAATCATTATAGAACTGCAAATTGGGTCAAAGCTAGAATCTTATCATGTTTGTTCTTTGCCTCGTCTCTCAGGGATTTGAGTGAGAATGAATTGGTGGGGCCAATACCACCAATTCTTGGGAATTTATCTTACACTGGGAAACTGTAAGTTTATATCTTGAATAATATGCTTATTATGTTCATGCTTATTCTGTTCGCTCACGTACTTTGTATTTATTTGTTGGTGTAGGTATCTTCATGGCAACAAGCTTACAGGATCAATCCCACCAGAGCTTGGCAATATGTCCAAGCTCAGCTATTTGTAAGATATACATTTAGCTGACTAGCTAGCAGTCAATTTAAGGAGTTGTAGGAATCAATTGACGAGGGATTAATTTGCAGGCAGTTAAATGACAATGAATTGGTTGGTGGAATCCCTGCTGAACTTGGGAAACTTGAGCAGCTCTTCGAATTGTGTGTCATCGCCTCTATTCCTTTTTGTTGTTGAAGTTCTTGTCTTTTTGTACTCTACTGTTTCTCTTAGTGGTTTGGCATGATATCCTCAGGAACCTTGCCAACAATAACCTGGAAGGACCAATCCCCCACAACATCAGCTCCTGCACTGCATTGAATCAATTGTATGATACCTTATTTCTGAAACAGCCTATTGACTTTCTACAACTTCATATTAAAGTTGATACCCTACTCGAACTGTAATGTGATGATTTTCTTTCCTGTTTTTCTTGTAGTAATGTCTATGGGAATCGCTTAAGTGGGTCAATTCCTCTGAGTTTCCGGAACCTAGAAAGTCTGACATCTCTGTAAGTTGGAATGCTGAATTTGAAGGTGATTTTGTACTTGTTCAAATCTGAACTTCCATGAATACTTGTGAATTCTGTTTTGCAACAGGAATCTCTCGTCAAATAATTTCAAAGGAGTCATACCTGTTGATTTGGGGCATATTGTCAATCTTGATACATTGTAGGTTTCTGTACAACTTGTGTGGTGTGTTGTACTGTGAACAATTATCTAGTTTTTCAAGAATCTTCCTTTGTTCTGTTAGGGATCTATCTAGCAATGAGTTCTCGGGACCTGTTCCTGCTGCAGTTGGTGATCTGGAGCACCTCTTAACACTGTAAGAAATACATATTCTTACCTGCACCTTTGAGATGGCTGAGTTTAGGGTTATCTAACTAACTTGTAAACATATTGTATGTTGAAGGAACTTAAGTCATAATCATCTTGATGGGCAACTACCTGTGGAGTTTGGTAATCTCAGAAGTATACAAATTATGTGAGTTTCTACCAGAAATCCTCTACCACTTCAACCCTTTCAAATTATGTTTTTTATTTTTGAATCTTTTACATATATTTTCATTCCTGATGATATTTATTTGCACAATTGTAGTGATCTGTCATCTAACTCACTGTCTGGTCACATCCCTCACGAGTTGGGTCAATTGCAGAACATTGTCTCTCTGTAAGTTGGTTATCAAGTGTTTTGCCTTAGTTATTTTGCAACAACTTTCTTGTTATTAGAATCCGTTTTTTACTTGTACCTTTGTTTTTCCTTCCTTCAAATTTTCAGTATATTGAACAATAACAATCTCCGTGGAGAAATTCCAGATCAGCTAGCTAATTGCTTCAGTCTTTCCACTCTGTGAGTTCCCACCTTCCCTCCTTATCCTATCTATTTTGTAAATAGCATATGGACTTACTGATACTTGGATGCGTTAGGAATGTTTCCTACAACAACTTATCTGGGACTGTTCCTCCTATTGGAAACTTTTCACGGTTTTCACCTTCTAGGTAGGGGAACTTAATTATGAATTCTCCCTCACTTTCCCTAACTCCTTTGTTTTTGTATGATCATCTTTTTTAGATAACTATTTGTGTGTGTGTGTGTTTTTTTTTCATTTAGCTTCATGGGAAATCCGTTACTATGTGGGGACTGGTTGGGATCAATATGTGATCCTTGTGAATCGACATCGAAAGGTATGAGGTTAATTTTGGAGGTTTGATTGGGAGTATTTGATCTTTTCTCTCCCCTCCTCCCTCCCTCTGAGTCAGGTCTAGGGGATGAAATATGGCTGGTTGACTTTATGGCTCATTGTGCTTTTTATTGCAGCACTAGTCTCCAAGACTGCAGTGGTTTGTATAACTCTGGGCTTTGTCACACTGATAGCCATGGTAATAGTGGCTGTGTACAAATCGAAACAACCTGATCCATTCTCTCAGGAGTGCCAGAAGAGCATGCAAGGTATGCATACTTTTGGGTTTCTTCTTTTTAAATGGTCAACGCCTATGTTACAATGTGGGATTTTTTTCTGGTCAGGTCCTCCGAAGCTAGTTATTCTCCACATGGATATGGCTATTCATACCTATGATGATATCATGAGAATCACAGAGAATTTGAGTGAGAAATACATTATAGGATATGGCGCTTCCAGCACAGTGTACAAGTGTGTATTGAAGAATTCCCGACCAGTAGCAGTTAAGCGATTATACTCTCAGCATACCCACAACATGAGAGAGTTTGAGACTGAACTAGAGACAATTGGCAGCATCAGGCACAGAAACATTGTCAGCTTGCATGGCTATGCTTTGTCGCCTTTTGGGAACCTCCTCTTCTATGACTACATGGAGAATGGCTCTCTCTGGGATCTCCTTCACGGTAAGTAAGCTCCCCTTAGTTTTTTATTTTCCCTGAGGGATATAATAAATAATATTATTTCACCACATTACCACCACACAAGTCCTGCTTTTAAACTTTGTTCTTAACCTATACACTGGTAATTGGTAGCATATTTCCCAAAATTATTTCTTCCTCCTGTTTTCTATATACTTGTTTGATATCTGATATCAATGGCTATACATTTTAGGTTGTTGTATTTTCAACATGAATCTAATGATGCCCAAAATGGATAACCTACAAGTTGTATTTGGATCGTTTGTTTGACAGGGCCAGCCAAGGTAAAACTTGATTGGGACACGCGATTAAAGATTGCAGTTGGAGCTGCCCAGGGGCTTGCTTACCTTCACCATGATTGCAACCCTAGAATTATTCACCGTGATGTTAAGTCCTCAAATATCCTGCTAGATGAGAACTTTGAGGCTCATCTATCTGATTTTGGGATTGCGAAATCTATTCCAACTGCAAAAACTCATGCCTCAACTTATGTTTTGGGTACCATTGGTTACATTGATCCTGAGTATGCCCGCACCTCTCGGCTGAACGAGAAATCAGATGTTTATAGCTTTGGTGTTGTCCTCTTGGAGCTACTGACTGGCAAAAAGGCTGTTGACAATGATTCTAACTTGCATCAGCTGGTATGCTTCTTGACATCTCAACACTTTCTCTTGTATAAATGACAAGAGACCCACTCGTTAGCCAATTAAAGTAGAATCCATTCAAGCTCGCTTCTCTTAATAAGATTATGTACTAGGTAATTCTTAGGAGAACGGATAAGAGTATGTGGTAATATAACTAAAGGCCCAACCTATCTTTGTTTACCTGAGGTATTGTTGGCAATGTGTTAGTAATAGATAGATTGAAAAAATTTGAGTTATGTTCATATCACTTACAGTTTTGTGTTAGTTTCTTCTAATCCCTAGGAGTAGGAAGGGAGAGACAATATCAAATGTGGAGTCTTGCTGCAACAATACCTTGTTTAGGATTCTATCTCTGAATGTATACGTGGAAGTGGAGTCTTTTACCATTAGAAATGTGGAACTAGGAGACAGTAAAAGACATGAAGGGACCACCAATATGAAATTTGTTCTCCCTGGATGTCCCGCTATATATAATAAGTTAAATAAGCAGACCCAAATGTCTTCTCTGCATTGATTGGATATATTTACACGGCGGAGTCCACGATACTATGGATTTGTTTGATGAAGGTTTTATTTGGTAATCCTAGAGTTAGCAATTCAAATTGTAGGGGCTAGTAGCTATAGGTCTTCTGAGCGAGGAAGCTAAGCTCTTGGGGCTATTGTTAGTTGTGGATTTTAATGATACTCTACATAAAGGTTCCTTAATCTTGTGCATTTTATTAGCTAACTAGTTAGGTTTGTTCAATTTCTAATTCTTGCGCTTTCTTTTATGTTCATTTTCCAGATTATGGCCAAGGCTGATGACAACACAGTGATGGAGGCAGTTGATCCTGAGGTCTCTGTTACATGCATGGACTTATCCCATGTCCGGAAAACCTTTCAACTTGCTTTACTGTGTACGAAGCGCCAACCTTCTGAGCGACCAACGATGCATGAAGTTGCTAGGGTCTTGGTCTCCTTGCTTCCTGCCCCTCTAGCAAAGCCATGTGGGGCCCCTCCGAAAACTGTTAACTACGCGCAGTTTGTGGTTGATAAGAGACAAGCCCAAATGAATACGCAGCAGCTCCAAGCCCAGACCGACAACAATTCCTCTGATGCCCAGTGGTTGGTTAGATTTCGGGAAGTTATTTCAAAAAACACTCTTTGATAGTTAAATTTACTGCATTTTGAGTCCGTAGAAGCAAGGGGAAATGGGTGATTAAATGGACGTCAAATCTGAATTTATGGTCCAGCCAGGGGGTTTCTTTTGCAATGGGAAAAAAGAAGTGGATTCGACAAGCAAGTTTTGAGATACTTTAGATGAAGCTTATAATCTAAGTTGGAAAGAAAGTTAATCTGTATTTTAAGTACTTAATATTTTACTTTAATCAACTCTGTTGCAGTATTCTAAAGGAGAAATATCGAGATGCTTATCTTTGTTGTAAACTTGGTACAAGACGTTCACTTTGTTGATACACGTCGTAGTGCTTATTATCCAGCCAAGTATTTACTATTTCCTCTCCTGCTGCTATGACTATACCTCATTCATTTTCTAAAACCCCTCCCACCATATATGCATGTGACAAACAGCGAATGCATATGCCGTACTATGCATTCGATCGCACTGCAGACCCCCAGTGTTAGTGGTAAGATTGATAGGCTTAACAGGAATTTCCTTTGGACAGGCACCACAGTATTCATCTCATTAACAGGAATCAAGTATTTTCAAACTGGGATGGAAAGTTGTCACTTTGGAATGGAATGGTCTGTTGGTAATCGATATTACTTTGGAATGATTGAAGGTGTGGGCAAGGCCCTCTCTTTCTTTTCCAACATTTTTTTCCTTGGATCGGCGGGAATGGCCCTCTCGCCATAGCCAATCCTGGACCACACAGGGAAAATGGCATGAAGGTTAGTGAAAATCATTGACAAGCAGGGTAATTGCGATATCTCTTCTCTCTCTTAACATTGTGAATAGAAGGGGCATAGACAACATTCTTAGAACTAATATTCCAAGATAATCGACCTTCCTGATTGTTTTCGTTGGTTGCCTGGTTGGATCCCAACTTGGAAACTTGACCTATTCTGCTGCTTGTGAACTTCTGAACCATCAGGAATCCAACACCATGGCCTGGATTTGGCTTTTGAAGCTGAAAGTTCCCCTAGAATGTAAAAGTTTTCTTCGGCTTGTGTTGCATGATAGACTTCCAACAAATAAGCTTATAATGCACAGAGGTTATGAAGGTAATGAGGTAGTATGACGCTTGTCGGTGACTTCCCCAAATGCACCGCGAGCTTGGAAGACATGGATCACTTATTCAGAGGGTGCTATAATGCTAAGGGAGAATAGGGATTTTGACCCATCGGAGATTGGATTGTGTCTAATCTCAAATCCAAAATCCAAACTACAAGAGAGATAATGATGTCTTAGGGAGCACCACTTCTGCCATCATTCTATGGAAAATTTGGAAAGATCTTAACAAGGAGGAAAAAAAGAAGCTTTGAAATTGTGATGTCCATTGCTCATATTCGCTGTAAGAACATCATTGCCTATTCTACAATGAAATTCAAGAGGCCCTCACTTCTCCTTTAAATGCAGGTGCTACAAAGCTGAAAACCGACGGTTGCTGGCATGAAGGAAATGGGTTTGGAAGGCTTTTCCAGAACAAAGAGGAAAATGGTTGCTGGCCTACTGTACTCAAGCCTAGAAACGGAGCCTTGGGGATTAACCATCATGCCGGAAAATGGAATGCATTGCGTGAGAATTGAGGGCATGTTCGATTGGGCTTGGGATTAGGAATGAAGTGGGATATCTTTCCTCCATGTTTGTTTTGCATAGGATTAGACCGTGGGTTTGTTTGTTTGGCGTGGAGGAGGATTAGACTATTTCACTGGTTTTTAACTTTATCCCTAGCCCTAAATGAGGGGAAAATAATTCAAGGACCCTAGAAAGTCCATCTCTATCTAACTTTACCATTACAAGGAATATCTTTTCCTTACGATTCAAAAAAATGAAAATGAAATAGACCTTTTTTCTTAGAGCACTCTTGAAAAAACACCATTCATCTCCATCACGGACAATTAACCCAATTTCTAGAACAAACATGTAAACCAAAATTTAAAATTTCAATATTCTACTGCAACCATGTGAAGGGGCTGGTCCAAAACTCAAAAAGAATAAAAAAAACATCAGCATCGATTTTTCTATGGCACCAAACCAATGTTATAAATACCGTATTGGCCAGGGTACCGGTTTTTCTATTGGTACGGTACGTACCGGTACCGGTCAAATACCGGGTACCGTTTCGGATTTACCGCA
>JAOTQK010000018.1:18057142-18075652 GCA_025642025.1 Rhododendron ferrugineum | reverse complement strand
ACGACACGATCAAGTGAACGAGCCGACACGATTAAAAATGGGCCAACACGGCACGACACGATTTAAGTAAATGGGCCCGACACGGCATGACACGATCAAGTAAACGGGCCGGCATGACATGATCAAGTAAACGGGCCGGCACGACACGATTAAAAAACGGGTCAGCACGGCACGACACGATTTAAGTAAATGGGCCCGGCCCGGCACGATTGAAAAATGACACGGCACGACACGACACGATTAAAAACGGCACGGCACGGCACGGCACGATTTAAGTAAATGGGCAAGGCACAGCACGACACGTAACACGGTTGGCACGGAATTTGAATGGCACGGCACGGCACGGCACGACATGAACGTTTGACACATCTAGTAGAGAACGTAAAAGACAATTAAAGGAAAGACAGAAAATAAAAGACTTTGTCCGTTGGTTTTTTTTTGAAGATATTGTCCGTTGGTTGATGATTCCTTTTTGATCCCTCCTTTCAGTATTTATAGATCTTGACCCTTTCCAAATTCGTACTTCCAAAGTGAAATTTCCTCTCCCTTGAACTCCAACTGTTTTTGGGTCTTGATTCGAATTTGTCTGATCTTAGACAACAATTGTAAACTGTCTTTGTCTTTATCTTTATCCTGCGTTCCACTTGTCTTCTCAAACTATTCGCAAGTCTCTCATCAACACGTGTTACTTTGACAAGAGTGGATTTGCTAAATTATGGTGTAAACTAGTAAACTATAGGATGAATTTTCCCAATTGTCTCTTCATTTTATCATTGATGATATTGACGGACGTCATCACAGGGACAAAAATATAACACAAACGAAAACAAAAGGTTGAATTTGGTACAATTGATACTTGAGTAACTAAAATAGAATTTTTCACAAACTACAGGGACCCTTTCTACAAATTTTTCAAACAACGGCATCACATCTTCTCCCCCCAGCCAAGCAACACCTCAAAAGTCACGAAAACAAAACCCAGGGAAAAAAAGAAAAAAAAAAAAAAACCCCGCTCCACCCGCCGCCGCTCCGCCCCATGACCCAAACCCCCTCCCTCCCAACCCCGGAACCCGAGGAAGAAACCCGAAAACCCGTCTCCGCCACCAGCGGCGGCGGAGGGACGACAGGGATGAGACTGATAGTGCCCTTACAAGGGGTAGTCCAGGGTAGGGGCGGCTTGATACTGGGCTCGCTCATCCCTTGCGCCCTCTTCTACTTCCTCCAATTCTACCTCAAACGACACCGCTCTTCGCCAAACCCTCCCCCTCCGCCGTCGCCTTCCTCTTCTTCGAACCTCGCCGAGCTGCAACGAACGACGTCGCGGGGTAATCTAACCGGCCGTGGGTCGATAGGGAGTGTTCATATTTCTAATAGGGCTAGTTCGATTGCAAAACCGAACGATTCGCAGTATTATGTTGGGTTGGAGAGGGCTTTGGGAGATGCTTATGATGAGTTGATGAATCCGGATGGTGTTATTCAGCTTGGAATTGCCGAAAATAGAGTATGTTATTTTCTTTTGCATTGGTTAATGTGTAATGTGTTGTGTATTGATGACTTATTAAGGTTTTTGATTGTGGCTTTGTGGTTTTTTTTGTTTTTGTAGCTGTCATTGGATTTAATTGACCAGTGGTGTTCGAAGAATTTGAGCGAATCGATACTTGGAGGAGTTGGTGGTTGTTTGAGTATTAGTGGAATTGCAACGTACCAACCGTTTGACGGGTTGTGGGAATTGAAAGTGGTAAGCAATCGAATCAATTCTTTTCGAGTGGACGTTGTGATCCAATTTGGAACTTTCTGATTTTGAAATGTTGCATTCAATGCTCTGTTTATATGGTAATTCGATGTATTATGGTACGGTAGGTCATCATTAGCTCTGTGTTTAGCAATTCATTTAAGGTAGAACCACTGATTATATGAATGGGCTGAACCAGTTGCTTGTGACTCATCTTCTGATGGGAGGTTGACTAGTTGCTCTACTATGCTTTAATTGAATGATACCATCAAGTACCAGCCAACCAGGAATAAGTTTTGATGTTTCAGCTACTAAGCTGCATTAGAAGTTTTGACACCTATCGGGTGAGGACTGGGTGGAGCCAAGAATCTGAGTTGGGGGAAAGAAGCCCTTGTGCTATTTACGTAAGAGTAATATTCTAGTACAAGCGCTCAAGTGGATTTTACTGCTTTGGTGGGTTCTTAGAAATCCAACTGTGTTCAGTGGGAGAACTGACAGAGGTCTTCTCAAGAGGACTTCAAAGAACTTGAGCGGTTTCGCAGGTAAGAACTCCTGCAAGCAGCTGCCACCACCTCTGACCCAGCTCCGACTCGCGACTTGACATTCTTGCATTATGGAGCTTGAATCTGAGATCCATGAGACTATAGTATTTGTTTATACAACATGTTATGAGTTAAAAAAATATACTCCCTCCGTTTTATATTGATGATCCATTTTCAACACACGTGCCCTTCCAAAAATTGTTTATACCTTACAATATACCATGTTTTATATGATCTTGAAAATTTTGTCTGATAGAACTAATTAAGATTTATCAAACAAGATCCATATTACATATAAAAACATTATAAATTAAAGCATATAGACAATTTTGTAAGAGGTCTCAAATAGTGAAAGTGGACCCTTAATATGGAACAGAGGGAGTAAGTTCTTAACACGTCTTAGGTGTGTCGGTTCCTGCAATTCACGTAAATCACCATGGCGCTGTTTCCATATCTTTTACATATCAAGGTGTGCTACAGAGATTGGAGCCATGAAAAGTCGTTTAAGGTTGCCATATCAGTGCATGTGAGGATTCTTTTTGGTTGTTTGCCCATGTACTTCCTGTAAATTCCTCTAATTTTTTTCGCTTTGAATGGTTAACTTAGTTTATAAAGAACAACATATGGAAGGAAAATGATAATGCCAGTACTGTTTCTGGTAATGCCAAAATTTTGGTGCATTAGAGCCTTGTACTTTAGACATAGTACAAGTATTTTATGCACCAAACCATTAACAAGAGAGTTTTGGCATCAGCATTACCCATATGGAACTGATAGTTATTTGTTGTGTTATCTTAAGTATATCATGTAATTGCCCAGCTGACCACTTTGAGTGTTTTATCAGGCTATGGCAGGGTTCATGTCTCAGATAATGGGAAGAGCAGTAACTTTTGACCCATCTCAACTAGTATTGACATCTGGTGCGACTCCTGCCATTGAGATACTCAGCTTTTGTCTGGCAGACCCGGGGAATGCATTTCTTATTCCCACGCCATACTACCCTGGGTAATAGTTCTCTGATTTTAAAACGATTTCAAAAAAGAAATATTCACATTTATTTTGTAAATTTTCATCTTAGTATGCCAGTACAATAATTTTTTTTGATGTATCTGAATTAAGTATGCAATTTGCAGTTTTGATAGGGATATGAGGTGGCGAACAGCGGTAGATTTAATACCAGTTGCCTGTCGTAGCTCTGACAACTTCACCTTAACAATCACAGCTCTTGATCAAGCTTTCCATCAGGCTAGAAAACGGGGGCAGAAAGTTCGCGGAATTCTCATATCGAACCCTTCTAACCCTATTGGCAGCGTGTTGAATCGCGAGACACTCTACGATCTCTTGGACTTTGCTAGAGATAAGAACATCCATATCATATCTGATGAAATATTTGCAGGGTCAATATATGGAAGTGAAGAATTTGTAAGCATGGCAGAAATTCTGGACTCTGAAGATGTTGACAAGGACAGGGTTCATATAATATACGGGCTGTCTAAAGACTTGTCTCTTCCGGGTTTTAGAGTGGGGGCCATTTATTCCTTGAATGAACATGTTTTGACAGCTTCCAAACAGATGACGAGATTTTCCTCAATTTCAGCTCCAACTCAACGGCTTTTAATTTCGATGCTTTCAGACACAGTTTTCATGCAGGAATACATGGAGACCAACAGAAAGAGGTTAAAGTCAATGTATGATTTGTTCGTGGGGGGTTTGAAACAATTAGGCATTGGGTGTGCAAAGAGCAGTGGCGGTTTATTCTGCTGGGCTGATATGAGTGGATTTATTCGTCCTTACAATGAGAAGGGGGAGCTTGAGTTGTGGGATAAGCTCTTGAACATAGGCAAGATCAATGTAAATCCTGGTTCAGCTTGCCACTGCATCGAACCGGGGTGGTTCAGATGTTGTTTTACTACATTATCGGAGAATGATATTCCTGTAGTTATAGGACGAATTAGGAAAGTTGTTGAAACTTGTAAACCTCCCACTTGAAATCCCCAAACGTCTGGAGATAAACTAATATGCCTAATCACCCTTGACATTGCTCTATAAGAAATTGTGATACCAGTGCTCGAGGAGAGTGTCAGATTTTGAAGTAAATGTTCCAGTATAACTACATTGGAGCTCTTGCACATTTTAAAGTTTTGGTTGCATTATAAAGAAGTTTTCCCATGACCC
The DNA here is from genome assembly GCA_025642025.1 of Rhododendron ferrugineum. NCBI lineage: Eukaryota > Viridiplantae > Streptophyta > Magnoliopsida > Ericales > Ericaceae > Rhododendron > Rhododendron ferrugineum. Next base: position 18,071,203 of record JAOTQK010000018.1, on the reverse strand, counting down.
AGAAGTGAAGGGTAATTGTTTCTATAATTGCATTACGGGTCGACAAGTAGTTTTATTCTCATGACTCTGAACTGAAGAGTAAACTAATGGTTTACAAAGCCATGGTACAGGAAGGGAACCTACAAGAAGGGTGATTATGAAGTGAAAGGGAGAAGGAGCATTTTTCTACATCAGTTTCAGTCGCAGCTGCCTCTTCCACTTCCGCTGCAATCCTTCAATCCAGTGGTTAATCTCCATCCAGCTGTTAATCCTAAAGATGCAGCGTCCAATTGCTCTATTCTTCATAGTTTCCTGCCATTTTACAATCAGGCAAGAATAGCAGTTACCAAATTGCATGTGGCAAACAGTTGGTGTATGCATCTGATCTGTATTTCACCTCTCTATGAAATGATGAAAACAGAGTCTTTGCTCTCTTACTTTTTTCCTGGGCATCTAACTTCATTCATGCAATTTGCTCTATGGTTTTATCAGTAAACAAACAAACATTCTAATGGGTATTTCTTGCGGTCACTCATTGGATGGTTAAGGATTGTGTCGGTTGTAAGAGATGTGAATTTGCCTCGGGACAAATAATTTGTACTCCCTCTGTCCCTAAATAAATGTCCGGCCCGCAAATCTAGGCCTTTAAATAGATGCATTCTTTTCGTTCAAAAAATTTGAAAAAAATACATTTGGGGCGAAGGTATTTTTCCCCAATTTTTTGAACCCAAAAAATGCATGTTTTTAAAAGGCATAGGTTTTCGGTCCGGACATTTAACAACAGATTGAAATGAGACCAAGACCAAAAAATTATTGGATTGAAGAGGCGGCGAAGCATCGACACTCCTAGGGACCGGCGTGTCCCACACAAGGACACGGGGGAACACAGAAATACTTATGGGACACGCCACATGGCGTGTCCTTTAAATTTAATTAGTATTTTTGGGGGGATGCGGCGGTGACACGGGATGGACACGTATAGGGACACAACATGGGTTAAATATGCAATTTTTAAAGGTTGTTATTTTGGGTTATGCATATATATTACTTGGAATATTTTGGATTAACAGTGTAATATGATGTATGTACGATACTTGTTTATATGTATTGATGCTTCATGGTTATACATTTAACTATGTTAACACTGGTATAAAATATATGTTATTCATTTATTTACTTATTTTGCCGTGTCCGCATTTTCTCAGAAATCCCGTGTCCTTGTGTCCGTATGTTTGTATCAATGCTACATAGGTTAAGGGTTGCAAAATAGCAAAACGGTAGAATCTCGATACCTATTGTACTAATTGGAATACATTTCTTCCTATTTCTATACATTTTTTGAAACTTAACCACCTACCAAAGGGCCGGGGTCAGCAGTTTGCGTATTACAGTTGCAGGTACTCATCTAAACAGTCAAGAGGAGGAGGAGCTGAAGAATTACCATGGGGAGTTGCATTTGAACTTCTTTTCTTCGATAACTTATTCTGCTGCTCATCATTAGCAGCTCTCCGAGTGTTAGTGACCTTCTGACTGCAACACTGCAATTGCTCTCACGGTCGAAATCTTTACTCTGGACTTTCCTTGGAATATTTGAACTGCTCTTTTCCGTGCGGCCATGCTTTTCAAGGAAACTGGTATGGGGTGATGATAACAGCGGAAATAGACACTCCAAGAAAGCTTCCCCTACTAGGCTTGTTCCTGTTGCATAGCTGTTTTCAGAATCTGGCGAAGAAGGTGATTTCAGCTCGCCACTGTTATTTCCTGTCCGAGAAGTTTCCAGAATAGGAACAGCATTAGAAACAGCCAGGCTTGATACTAGGCAATTGGTTGGCACAGAAGGAGCTGAGCAGAAGGATCCATCGGTCTCAAATCCATACCCATCAACGTCTGATTTGAAAATCCTGTATTGTTCCTCCTCACTTCCATTTTCATCGCCACTATCTGTAGTTTTTATCAGAGGTGAGTCTAATTCAATAAGTTTTTCTGGTGGGAGTTGAATTCCTACTTCTTGTGGTGCCTGGGAAAAGCGGCGAAGTGGTGTTCCGGGCTTTTCCTCCCATTCAAAGGGAATTGAGGCAACAAGCTTGACCGGAAGAGGTACAACTGGATTAACTGCTTGGGTGCTGGGTTTCCAGTCCTTTTTAGGTGTTCCTGGTTTTTCTTCCCAAACAAACGGAACCGAGATCGGTTGTCTGATTCGGGTTCTGTTGGAATTCTCTGAGGGTTCTACCTCAGCCATTTTGGGATGGGATTTAGTGTTCCAAGGCATGTTTTCTATTTGGACTCTGGATATATGTTGTGGAGCAAAGTGGGTTAGGAATATGTTTTGATGACCTTAGATGCTAACTGCACCATTTTAACCCTCTTGATGATTAGGTTCACCTGCTCACTTTTCTCAAGATCATATCCTAATTATAAATCCCTCTGATAGGTGTGGCCAGTAGCCAATCCACTAGGTTGTTATACTAGTTATGCAAAGTTGCTCTTTATATCATTGTTTATAGCATATGCAGTTAAGTAAGGATTCCTCACGAAGAAACTGAAGTGCACTTTATTTATTTATATCAAATTTGTTAGAACAATAAGATTACGATACTGGAAGATGAGTTAAACTCTTGACCTCCTCTCTCCTGACACCTATGTGCATTGCTCATGCTGTTGGGCCAAAAGCCTCTTGGCAACTGAAGTGTACTAATATGCTTGGATTGTAGATTTATCGAGGAATTTGTTAAGAGAGGAAATGAAAGGCCAAAGAGAAACCAAAGAAATAAATTTAGCATTTTTCACTTATTATTGTCTATATGTCCCTTTGCCTTTTCCGCCCACCCCACAAGTTCTGTCATTGATGATGATCCTGTTCTCAGGAAATATAACCTTAAGATTTTCTGTAACAACCCGCTGTCTGACCTACTTAACCATGTGGTTTAAAATGTTAATCTCGAGTAGCTGCTCACAAATCCTTATACACCACATTGTTTCATAATTTCCCGATGTGAGATCTTTATTGGGGTTTCACAATCTCTTCCACTTAAGATCGCAACGTTCGTCGTCGTTGTACCCCATGGTTCAACAACTTCTGCCCACCAAGCGATGTGAGACAAGTACTTTTTGTTAATCATACATAATTCTATTCAGAACCTAACTGGTATTTTTGCCCTAGGATCCTGTGAGTTTGCCCTGCCTGTGAGTCTGTGACTCGCTTTTCATGTTTGTGCACAATTGCCATTTACAAAGAGAAAATGATATACATGAACATATTTCCATCCATATATATATATATTACCACATATTCAGAGAGTAGACACGAGAGCAAGTGGATTCCATGTTTTTGTTTTTTTGGTAATGTAAGGTATCTTGGATTAGCTTACGCGCAACTCGGACTACTACTACTTATAGCCCCTCTTAGAGGCCTTTCCACGTTTACGCGTGAGGTGATGTTGTCCCAATAGTTACTGACAAGGAGAATCCAATCCGAAACCTTAGGAGAGAATAAACTCTAAGTCCCAAGCCAAGATCACTACGCCAACCCCTTAGGTTGAATTCCATGTTGTCGTATTGAAACAACAGGGGTTCAAAATTAATGGAGATAGAATAAGATATTTTTTCCCTTTCTTTCTAGAGTTAATTCTGGGCCGGTCCTATTTTTCAATTTCATAGCTCACTAGATCATTTTTCTATAGAGTGCAATTTCTAATAGATCATGTGGAGTGTATTTTACATATTTACCCCCGTTTAAAAACAAATGAACCCATACAACCTCCTACACCATTACTACCACCACCACTCCACCACCACAACTAGCGCCACCACCACCACCGCCGTCACACCGCCGCCGCCGCCGCCACCACAATGACCGCTACCACCACACCGCCATCACCACCGCCGCCACCGCCAACACAATGACCACAATCATGTCGCCGCCGCCATCACCACCACTACCACAATTAACAGTGTTAATTCCTGTCTAAGTTATCAGTGTTAATTTCTGTCTAAGTTATCAGTGTTAGTTTTCATCAAAATTCATACCACAACAGGTTAATTGTGGTATGAATTTTGATGAAAACTAACACTGATAACTTAGACAGAAATTAACACTGTTAATTGGTGGCGGCGGCGACGTGGTGGCGGCGGCGGCGTGGTGGCGGTCATTGTGGTAGCGGTGGCGGCGTGGTGGTGTGACGGTGGTGGCGTGGTGGTGATATTTTTGTCTTTCTCTAATCGCCTTTTTTTTTTGTGAGGGGTATTTTTGTCAACAAAATAATGAAGAAGACCTACTGGGCTATGGGCTCTTTGGATAGGACCTAGTGGGCTATTCTTCACCCAGACAGGACCAGCCAGGAAGTTCCCCTTTTTAGTATTGTTTACTCCAAATTTTTAGCCGGTATAAGTAAAAATAATGAAGAGGACCTACTGGACTATGAGCTATTTGGATAGGACCTAGTGGGCTATCTTCACCCAGACAGAACCGGTCAGGAAGTTCCCCTTTTTTCTAGACCAGAGAATGGCATGTCATTTGGGCCGTGAAAGTATAGCCAATAGTTGCACATTCACAGGGTGCAGATGTTGCCTCTTTGGTAGTCATGGATGGGCCAAGCCTTTTTGGATCTTGGGATACTTTGGTCCTACCTTTGTGGGCTAAACTCAATATGAATAATATTTCTTGGTTCTTCCTCTGCCTCTACTCCCAGAAATCTCTGGGCAAAACTCATAGTATATTGTTTCTCGTGTCCCTATCCTTACAATGAAATTTATATGAAAGTTTGAAACTCAAGTCATAATCGACCCACTACCCAAGTACATGTAACACAGCCTCTCATTGTTTTCACAAACCTTATGGTATAGGAAATAGAAAATGAAATTGATTTTGGCACTCTACTTTTTAACTTTTTTTTTTCTATTTGAAATTACCAAATTACCCTTTAAAGTGGATGGATGGACACTAACAAAATAAAGAGTAATTTGGAAATTTCACATAGAATAAAGACAAAAAATGGAGTGCCGAAATCACTTTCCGATAGAAAATAGAGGAAAGTAACGCAAAATCCACAAATCACATTAAATTAATTTTCACCCGGACATATGGACATGCATTAATTATTTTTGTTACTTGGGCATTCTAAATGGGTTGCATCTTTTGTTTTTTTGGTGTTAGCAGTTTTGTTCCTGTTTAATTCACGAGTCCATGTAGTTTTCCATTCCGCATATATACGTGTGGATCAAGAGAAAGTTAAGAATGAAATATAGAATTATTATTCCATCTTTAGTTTGTAGTTCAAATCTAAGTCTTTAGAGTAAAACGCACACACAAATTAACATATACATATGGGAATATGAGAATTGAGAAGAATCTATGACTGGAATTGAAGTTCAAAGCATGATCCCATGCCATGCCACCATCATTCTTGTTTGGGAGTGGTGGTTTTGTGGACGGGGACCGTACATGATCATTTGGTGCATTGGAGGTGAGCTAGTGACAGTGTGGGCTCTTTAATTGCCACAAACGATGTCTAATTAATAAGGGTACAAACAAGGGGGGTTGGTAGGAACAAAACAATGAGAAAAGGGTTGGAGGATAAGGTAGTCATCACTTTCACTTGGACCCATGCCATTTTTGATTAAACTACCAACCCACCATAGAAGAGAATCAGAGATGGAGCTTGCACACAAAAGAGCGGGGGAAAAAATAAACATGCAAGAGATTGGAGGACCTCTCTCTCTCTCTCTCTCTCCATATACCTTGATACATAGAGCAAGGAAACCATAAAGAGGTGCATATATTAAGGGAAAGTTCAATTAAAGGAGCATGGTTTCGTTAGATTATGAGGGTATTTTTTTTTATGGCATTTGGTCGAACTAATAATTAAAGAGGGATACAAGATAATACTAGATGAGTTTAGTATCCTCCCAGCTTATACTGAGGATATTACCATTACCAACCGCATTTTATATGTAACTGAACAACAGTGCATGCTGAGATGTAACAAGATTCGTCATCTAATCTTACGAATCGAACGTGTCTATATTTTCCAAGTGAAAATTATTAGGGGACAAAATCCAGCCAAGCTTTGTTGGCATCCAATTTCCTCATGTATATTAACTGTGAACCAGAGCAATCAAAAAGCCTTGGATTTTACATAAGCATTGAATTCCCTATTGCAGTTTGGCCCAGACTATGAAGATATTTACAAACTCAGAATTCACTAATTCAGTTGTACTTTCACCTTCATTCATAAAATATTGTCAATTTACAATTACTCAGAATTTAATTGTACTTTCACCTTCATAAAATAATATTGTCACAAGTATAATTAATCTGAATACATGCATCTAAAACAAAATTCTAATGGAAGTTAACAAGTTAGTTGAGATAATTAACTAACCTAACTATAACCTATATATACATATATTGAACTGTCTTTCTATTGTCAGCCCAGTGGGTTGACAATAAACACATAAGAGGATAAGAAAAACACATATTTTTATATATATTTTTTACATTTTTTAATACATATTCACACTTCTTATTGTTAGCCCAATGAATTGATTTTGGAATTTTCCTATATCGAATCTAGATCTACTGAAACCATAATAAAATAAACTACTATTGTCAACTTGAAGAATAAACTCACATGATTTTGCAGAGACTGTAAGCGACAGCTCATGGATTCTTTTGAACAATTAATTACCTCAATCATATCATTTACATCCATTATGTTACAATTACAGATCAGGGTTTAGAACCAAAACAAGCCCTCACAGATCTGAAGTTGAGTTTATCAAAATCTAAAAGAAAACCCATAATTAATATCAAAATCGAAAGTAGATTAACAAAAGAAGGAAAAGGTTAAAAGAAAGAAATTAAGAAAGAAAGCCCCCCTAAAATTTGCCTAACTTGAAGAAGCCTGCAAATCCAAGGACCCATTAAAATTGGAAAACTCAAACAAGGCCTTAGCATTCATCTCCCTTTCAAACCTCCAAATGTAATTCAGACCCACCAGCAACTCAGTGATGGCAGCCTCTGTCTTCTCTTTGTTTGCAAAATACAGCGTTTGTAACAAGAGAACGTTTGTCTTGGGCATCAAATTCTGCTGCTCAAAGCTCCTCTCACTTTGCCACTTGATCATGTTATGCGCCAAAGGTGACAACCACCCCAAGATCTTCCCCAAAGCATCTCTCCACTCTCCGGCGAGCCCCGGATCGCTGGCCGAAAACCCCACCCCTTTCAACCTGGCCCTCAGGAACGACCTTATGCTATTCGGCAGCATCGAGTAAAGATCATCTCTCGCGTCGAGACCCACCAAATGCGGCGACCTTATCATTTTCTCCATCACAATTATCAGGTTTGCATAGTGCAGAGCAAGAGCAGAGGCACCCAGAGTACTCTTGGGCGGTTTCAGCATTTTCGAGTTCAACTCGAAAAACCCACGACTCGAATCCTTCATGTCTGGATGCTTAGAGCTCCTGGTGCTAATCATCAACGGGCCCGATACGAAATCGCCAGAGTTTGTGTTCTGATCAGAGGGGTAGACGGCAGCCGAAGCAGACAGGCTCCGAGGCAAAGAAACTGCGTACGATGAGAACACGTTACCAATCCCAAACACAAGCTTGATCCTTGCCAGTACCGTGAAAATGGATCTAGCAAGCAATGAAATGGCCGTGTCAAAACTCCTGTTCCATAAGGACCTCTCCTTTAGATACTTAACCTCTTGCCTGTGCACCAAAATCTTCTGCTGCAGATCCACCATCTTTTGCAACTGTTTTTTCCTTGAATCGGTTTCCAAAATCACGAGCTCTTCCATTTCCCTGTAAAGGGTCGACGTGGCGGTTTTCAAACGCTCCATCTTCTTGTTAACCTTGGCATCCATCTCCTTCCAGCTCAATACCCAGTTGTAAGGGTCCCGGCCCGTGTTCGAGAACTCGTCGAAAACCCTGCCGAACGACCTGAGGCTCGAGTCCTCGCATTTCTTGCTGAGCCTGGACACGGACTTGGCGACGAGCCTGAGGTTTTCGGCGATCTCGGCGCAGGCGAGGCCGAGGAGGAAGGACTCGTCGTTGGACACGATCTTACGGACGCCTTCGAGGCATATGCATTCGTTTCTGAGGCGGGTTATGTTCTTGTCGGAGAGGGATTGCCAGAGGTGGAGGAGCTTGGACATGAGGCCGGCTATCTCGAAGGACAGGACTCCGACGTTGGCCTTCTTAATGGCACCGGCGGGTTGTTGTTTTCTGGGGGTTGATGGAGTGGCGCGTACTGAATCGATGCTGGTGGATATGGCTGTTTTTACCTTGATCAGCCATGTCTCGAGAGCCATAGGAAATCAATTAAGGAGGAGTGAATTAATGGGTAAAAGGGGAGATGGGTTTTGATGAGAATTCTATAGGGAAGAAGAGTGATGGGTTTAACGAGAGAGAGAGAGAGAGAGGGAGGAGAGAGAAAAATAATTGAAGAGCGGAGTTGGGGGGATAAAAAGAAGTGTTTGTAAATGGGGAAGGATCGTGGGATGTTGAAAGCATTACAAATAGAGTAATGTGAGAGAGAGAGAGAGAGAGAGAGAGAGAGAGAGAGAGAGAGGTTCATGGGATTTGGGGTAATGAGAGAACGTGATCTGGGGCATCCAATGAATCAATCTTGCTAGCACCACATACACTTACACACCCAAATACATACCCACACTCACATGAGTAGTGGGTCCCACACACACTAACACCACACCTCAAGTGTGTGTGGGACCCACCACTCATGTGAGTGATGGGTGTGTATTTGGATGTGTAAATGTATGTGGTACTAGAATTATTGCCAATGAAATGAGGTGATGTTGGAACTACTCCAATAGTGGGAAAAATTTTCAGTGCCGAACGGGTATCACGTAGTGTTACTCGGCGCATTCAAGCCGTCTATTACATTTTTGGATATCTCGGATTTGGAGAAAGAAAAAGGAGAGAGAGTATTGGGATGAAAGGAGAAAGAAAGTTTCGATTCGAGCCATCCAAAAGTGTGATATACCCACCTGGCACCGAAAAATTTCTCCCAATAGTGAGTGGGAAAGGTGAGTCGCACCATCAAGCAAAGCAAATGGAATATTTGATTCAAAAGTTTGTAAAGGAAAAAAGCAAGTGGGATGGAGTGGTGGTGTGGCCTCCCAGGAACATTTCTCCCGAGATTTTGTCACGGCAGGCAGGCTAATGGGAGTTCAAGAATTCAAATAAAAAAATAAAAATTGAGCAGAATACTCAAATTGTAGAGTTTGACGAGCACAATATTTTTCAAAGAAAACTAGTTGGATCGAAGATCGGGAATTAACTTAGTACAGGGATATACATTATTTTCGAAAGGCGAACGTGCTAATTAATATGATTTTGAGATTGCAGTACTGCAACATAAGTGTCACTCAATCATGTAGTTAGCAAATACTTACGATTTTGAAATTGCACTTCTATTAAGTTTACCCTGGATCTTGGAATATATGGTGATATCCGATTGGCTTGAGCCCCGAAACGTGATGGGTTCACTCTCATTTAAAGGGGTGCTTGCGATGTGTCTCGAACAAGAATATGCCAATGCATTCGTCACAAATCTATTTCTATTTTTTTTGGTTGAAATTGCATAAATTATTATTTTATAGAGCATCAATTTACTACTTTCAGATTCAAATCTTTTAGGTTAAGTTTCTTAGTAGAGCTCTACACTTGGTACCGGGCTCAACGAAAAAAACCTACGTACTACGCTAAATTTGTAAACTATAACAGTACCCAAGTACTCGATATCTTGTACTCTCATGCATTTGGAGAAGATTCAAAACTCACTCACCCCATCTCCAATTTCTTAGAATAGAGTAGATTAGATTTCTTGCCTTCATGCCTTGTGCATGAGGAAAAGAAAGAAAAAAAAAACAGTACTCTGTCCCAATTATCTACTCTGTTAAGTTGGGGCTGCTTCTATGTAACTGTACTTTTGTTGTTTGAGAATAAATTCTTTACATCGTCGGTGTAAATATTTGTTTCTTCTAAATCAATTATATTACGTGACGTCGCCATATTTTATTGATTGGGTCACTATTTTGCAACATGACGCGATATAATTGATTTAAAGAAAACAAATATTTACACCGGCAGTGTAAAGAAATTTAGGAAAAATGACGGCTAATGACGTGTTTTGATAATTAATACCCGTCAAAGACATTTTCAGCATTAACAAATGTTTCTAACTTGTTCTTGACGGATATTAATTATCAAAACACATCCTGAGCCGTCATTTTCCCAAGAATTTATTCTCTTGTTGTTTCCCCCTCGATCTCTTTTCCTTTTCAAAAAGATGAGAATGGAGGAAAAATCTGGAAGAGTCTTTTGATCAGTCGGTAACAGTCAAAAGGAGACTTTTCCTTTCCTGGGGTTTTTTGATCCCCACACACACACTTTTCCTCTGTCAATTGTTTCCTTCTAGTACAATGGCACTTCGTCATTCTCGGCTTTCCTTCCCTTCATATCTAGTACTAGCCTTTTAAGTTTTTTTTTTTTTTTTTTTTTTTTTTTTTTTTAATTTTTTTTTGCTTGTTTTTAATTAAATCATGGTTAGGGCTCTTGTATTGGAATTTTTTTTAATGTTTGTTAGCTTGTTTTGTTTTTGTGTCTTAATTGGCTGAAAAGGCCTTGACCCGTATACACATACAGTATGAGTTTTCAATAAAATTCTTAAGGTTTATTTTCCTTTTATTTTTTTATTTCTTTGATTGAGAGGTATGTAGCTCCTCACGGGGGCGTGCTGTGCAAGAGGTGCACATTACGGTATTGTGCGCCATTCGAGTCGTCCATTCAGCAATTCAATAATTTAGATTTTATCTCGACAATGAATGACTCAGATTCTACACGGTGCCGAGATGAGATATGGACCGTTGAATGGCAAAGTGGCTTGGATGGCACTCCTAGCACAAAAAAATGGCATCTCTGTTTTTTTCCCCTTCCAATCAAATTGCCCGGACTCAAGTTCCCATCGGACACCTCTCATGAAGTCCGGCCATTTTCAGCCACTTTTCGGACTCACTTTGATGACCGGACTCGTTCATTTTGTAGAACTCGTTGAAAAGAACAATTAACTACGCAAAAAATCAAGTTGATCAAATAATCATAAATATCTGAACATAGCAGATTTAATTCGAAAAAGGAGCTAGTAATTTGGGCACATTGACTCATAACTTGAAGAACCCCAATTTTTTTAACATATAAAAGTGCTCCGTTCAAGTAATCGATATCCAATCAACTTGATATTATCAACAAATTCTACAATATGAACTAATCGTATCATCAAAGTGAGTCGACCAGAAAGTGGCCGGCCGAAAATGGCTGAACTGCAGGAAGAGTGATGGATTGGCATGCAGATTTCGGTGGTTAAAAAACACCCTGCTAGCTAGCTAGGGGTTGTGCTTGTGCATGGCAGAATTAGGATAGATACTTGTCATTGCTCCAAGCCTCAAACATAGTAATAATGTTAATTAAGTTAATCAGGGGTGGTGGCCATTGGTCTAGGCAAATGGGTTTGCCTACCAAATGAAGTGTTTTTTTTTGGTTTTGCCTACCAAATGAAGGGCAGTAAACAATTAATACCCTACATTAACTTTGTCGGTAAATAGAGAGGCAGCCATCTTACATCTCCACGCCTTGATTGAAGTGCTTCTTATAAATCATTGAACACAATAATTCATACACCTTTATTTTGGCAAATGGACATTGTGACAGATTTTCGCACTTACTTTTCTCTGTAATTGATTGTGCTCTCTTTTTGGTCTTCATCACACGAAATATCAAACTTCTTTTTTCAAACCCATCAGGTTGTTCGGGTAAGTTTACGCGCGAGCAGCTCGACTAAACTTTGCAAAGATAAAAACTTTGTACAAGACTCAATTTTTGCCAAGATTATTCCAAACTTCAGTAGAATCTCCACTTAATTTTTGGTGCAATAATATTTGTGTTTTGGCCCTTCCGAAACCGATTTTTTTTTTTCTTACCAATTTGTCTTAATTAAACCTTGAATAATTTTGTCGTTATTACTTCTTGTAAAATTTATCGCAGTCGCCCACTTTTTTTTTTTTTTAATAGAATCACATGCACATTGTTTTAACTATTCTAATTCATGCATTTCAAAGCAAGGAGGGAGGGGAGGGGGGAGTGGAAGGAATGAGGAAGGTGCTTAAGAATTAGTAGTTTAACTGGTGAATATTTTTCTAGTTTATTTGGCGGAGGAACCGGGATTTGAACAAGTGGTTTGCAGGAGAACATCAACACTGTTTTTAGATCGAAACAAAGCTGTTCGATCGAGGAATGTATTGGAAAAAGAAGCCTTTCTTTCTTTGATTATTGTTTATTGCAATTTGACTCGCATATTTTTAGGCATTTAATTTGTCACTTCGGCCCCTTTGGATTGAGTGATTTCATGAGAACGGAAAAGAAAGAAAAGAGTTGTGGTTTCTTAAGAAATTACTCATTTAATTTGGATTGAATATTTTGGTAAGAAATGGAGATCGAGAAAAGTACAAAAAAGAAATGTTTTGATTGGCCATTTCCATTTCTCACCCAATCTCACCAAAAAATGGTGAGATTTGAAGAGAAAGAGCTCCCATTTCTTTTCTCTTCCTTTCTCACCGTCCAAAGGGAGTGTTTAATTAATTAGTCAAACTCTTCGGCATATGCATCAATGAGCCATGTTCTTCTCGCTTCTCGATCTCTAATACATCCTCAAGTCAATTCGTATATGCTTGAAAAATAATTTTAAGGTTTTCTCCAAAGTGAAAAAGATGGATCCGGGGTCTCCCTGCACTACAGGGTTGTAGTGCACTATGCCAACCGTCCATATCAGCAATGAACGGTTCTGATTTAAAAAAAAAAAACTCTTTCATGAAAGAGTATTTTCTTTCCTGTTAGAGTTTTTCTCTAATCCAAATAATTGAAAACACTATTGGATTGGATGGCAGGAATTATACTAGAGTTAGACAAGGGGAACCTAAATGAGCATGAAAATGGTGTAGAAATTTTATATCCAATCTAAATACTTAAGCTACTAGGTGGAGAAGTTTCAACATTATATTTTAAGTGATCACCCATTCAATTCTCAAGTAATGTGGGATTATATTCATTAACATACCCCCTCAAGTGCAAGCACATTTGAAGTCTGTCACGTATAGTCATTTTTTAGATCTATCATCGTGCATCCTTTTTGCATACTACACGCTCAGTTTTGCAAACGCTTAGGATCCGTTTAGAATTTGTGGGAAAAAATGGAAAGGAAGAGAAATTTTTAAAAAATATTTCTCTTCCCTTGTTTGGTTCTTAAAGAAAGAGAAGGAAAAACTTCAAAAACAAATGTAACTTTCCTCCCTAATCTCTATTTAACGTTCTCCCTCATTTCCTTCTTAATTATCTTTCATTTTTTTCTCATTCCTTTCCTCGAGTTACAAAGAGAGCCTTACTCTCTAAAAAGTCAAGACAAGCTTGAATTCCCCATTCCACTTTTTCTCAAATAAGTACTTAAAAAATAAGAATCTATTTTCAAGCTTAAAAATAATGGACTTACGAAAATAATTTTTCAATTTTTTTGCAGGGTCAAACAAGATTCATATTGCATATTTTTTTTTATTTCAGTAAATCTATTATTCTTAAGCTTGAAAATTGCAAATACGTACTTATTTTTTAAGGGGGTAAACTGGAACACCACCTTAGTCCCACAAATTTAGCATGAATTTCAATTAATATATCCCAAACATCCCTTAAATATTCTCCAACCAGATCAAAAGAAAAAGGATTAAGCTCCCAAAGAAAGGGTTGTTGGATTGCAATTTAGCAAAAACATCTTAGAGATAAATAGCTAGAGAGATGCATGGAGGCCAAGGTTGATTTAATTAACCACCATGGAAAATTAATAAAGGCAAGCAAACCTTAGGATTCTTTGCTAGAATATTAATATTAGATTCTCTACCAAATGTGTATGGGAGAGGATTGGAGAATATCAATAATGAAAAGCTCGTGGTTACAACTTGTTACTTACACAATTAGGCCATTGACTTTCCGAAAGTCGTTGAATAATTTTCTTCTTTC
>JAOTQK010000018.1:18014467-18050294 GCA_025642025.1 Rhododendron ferrugineum | reverse complement strand
AGCACCTATAGGTATCGGATTGAGCTTATTTTTTACGGGGACCCTCAAAAAAATATTTTACATTTAATGAACGGCTCAGATGATTTGTGTGGGACCCGTGGTGGGCCCCACAACCAAATCTGTGCACAATCTGTGCACAGATTGCTGTGTGTGTAGCAGGGCTCATTATCGAACTAGACGACTCAGATTTCATCTTGGTGTCTTTGATACTATTACGTACCCCAAATTCAGAGGGAATTGATCATCGAAGACACAAAACGACCCTTTCTAAAATTGGCTTAGTGCATTTTAATCTTTTTACCTAGGAAAACAGAGGGACAGGCACTTAGTTGAGCAGAATCAGTTTGCAAATGCACAAACTGTTTTCAATTTGCAAAATTAAGGTATCGAGTCATAGGCCCTAAACTTTAATCATTCCTCAAAGCACATTTTTTCAAAAAAAATAAATTATGCTTAGTGGTGGTTGTAGTCATTTCATAGGTCATTAGAGAGGCTTTTCATAGAAGGAAAAAGGAGGTTAGAGAAGTAAGGATTCCTTAATAGAGATAAAAGGCATCATTAATAGATTAGGTTGGTTTGACCACTTTATAAGAGATATGAACCCTGTCAACAACTTAAAGGATGATTTGGAAGTTGGAACTGTTTTCAGATACAGATGAAAAGGATCTGTTAGAATTTTATGCAATAGGTGCAGCAGCATCCAGATTAACAAACTTGGGTGGCTTAAGTAAGCGATATAAGATAAAGTCTTGCACTCTCCTCAACGTGCAGCCCGGTAGCACGTGGAGGTATGGATTGACGAGATGAGGAATTGACTCGGGCGGAGAGTCGAGCACGTGAGGCGATGCCACTCAAGATCTAATTCTAATACTACCATGGAAGGTTCTAACCTAAGACCAACTGGCTACAGAAGGTGTAACCTTTATTTTTACATTAACTAAAGCTTGGGTGGCTTAAGTAAGGTATGTCGGATGAAGTCTAACAAGATCTATAGCCGGACCTTATACCATTATTTTCCACACAAATTAAATCCTTGAAAGAATTTTAAGGCTTCTTTAGCAGATTACGATGCTTTGACCAGTCCCCGAATATATGCTTCTCTCAAGAGCATAGGGATATATGATTTGGGAGTTGGAACTGTTTCTGTTGCTTGAAGAGGTTATACCTAACCTTGGGCCATTTTCTTAGAGTGACTTTTGTATAGTAACACTCCATCTTTGTAACTTCAAATAGAATGCATACATACATGTTTTCTGTTTATGCATGACAATCCAGCGACACTGGGTTTTGGCTCTTGGATCTGATCAACCTTGGCAACGGATTTTTGAGTGCCTCCGCATCTAGCGGCGGCGACTGCGACTGGAACATGCTTCAACTGGATGCAAATCAAGGTTTATCCTCCCACCTCCACAAGTAGATCAGAGCGGGTTCCTACACCGGCACTGTTTTCTCAATGACCATTCTTCGTATTTTGCTTTTTGTTTCTTTTATTTCCTGAACCGGTGAGCCACTTTGTAGTTTGTACTGTTTGGTTTGTAATATATGTTACGTTTCATCAGCCTCATTGGGAAATCTGGGAAATTAACATTTGCTACAGTTGTTCACTCCATTAGCAGTATTTTACTCCCTCCATCCCTTATTTAGAGTTCCGTATTCCATTTTGGGTTGTTCCTTAATAAGTGTCCATTTTGTAAAGTTAGATGATAAAAATTGGTGCATTGTCTATTTTGTTCCTAAAAGTATATTTCATTTTGAAAAGTTAGTGAGTAAAAGTGTAATGATGATGGGTAAGTAGAAAAAATGGTGGAAAAAGTTGATATGAGAGATGTAATGATGATGTCTTTTTAATAAGTTGGAGTTACGAAACATGACATTTAAAAAGGGACGGAGAGAGTAATGTTTTTGGCTCAGATTGAATTTTGTCTTCATCTCATATTTTGCTTCACATCCCAATCCAAACAACAAAAAGTCTAGCTGATTTCTACATGTCTACCGCACGCGTGTGTGGCCAACTCAGGGTTTCACAAAAATACAAAAAACCTCGTAAATTTAAAAATAATTTTTTGAGATTCTGTAAAAAATCAATTCTAACGGATATCGATAAGTATTTTTTCTAAATTCATTGGATGAAATTGTTAAATTGCTCAATTTTGCCCCTACGAATCCAAAAAAAATACTTACCGACATCCATTGGAGCTAATTTTTTATAGGGTCCCATAAAAAATTATTTTAAAATTTATGAATACTTTTTATGGAATCCGGAGTGGACCCTACACAGGTGCGATAAAAATATGCGGTAAGAGTAGCACCATTGATCCAAACAAATTGCAAAGAAAATAATAATAAAGAATGTACAAATAGGCAAAGAAAATATATATTTATAGGACCCAGTTAAAATAGAGAATCTGATGTAGTAAACATTTTAAAAGTGGGTAGTTAAAGTAATAAAGTGGCATTTTAAGGTATAAATTGGTCCAAAATGTAGAGAGGCTGATGCGGATGCTCTTAGTTATCCAATCAGAAGATCAGCACGTCATCAATCCTTGCCAAACGAATAAAGGGATGAATTCATGGAACATAACCTTTGTGGATTAGTCCATGAGAGCAGTTAGCTTGCAGTTGATATTGTTGTTCACCTTCAGATTTCAACTGTGCTTAGTTTTTAGGGTTTGAGCTATGGATCTTTTAGATCCTCTATTATCTAGACCTAGATTGGTTCTTATGTACCGACGATTTCACCGGGCCTACTTCGGCAGTAGGTGCCTGAGATCGAAGTTTAGGTAGCTTTGGCTCTTTCCTGTATCTTTTCTGGAATCTGTATTGTCCGATGGGCTTATGACTTTTACAAAAAAAAACAAAAAAAACTGGCAAATCAATTGGGTCCAGAAAGAGAGATCATAACCGAGGGCTAAAGATGATTGGGAAAAAAAAAAAGGGGACTACAAGGGTTTGCATTCTTATATACTGCTACTGTATTCTACCATTATGGCTTCGCAAGCTGATAGTTATGGAATACAACAGAACTAATAACAACGGGTAATGTTACAACAAATTGGTGGAATTTCTCTCATCGGCTAGACGATCCCTCCGATACCAACTCTCTACCATCCCAAAACAACAAAGGGAAGCCATAAACAAATTAGGCCCTTGCACTGATTTTCCCATTCCACAAACTAGTCCAAAGAAAGAGCCAATTTAACAACTATGGCTGGAAATGATGGGGTATATACCATGACGTAGGGCCCGCAAAGGCATGTGTAGTCACTTGTAGCTGTTTCACACTCCTTTTCTGCACTCTGAATCACAAGAAGCTTGTGCCTAGAGTGAGGTCATTCAAATTTGAGATAATCTGCGACCGAGTCGTTCCAATCTGTTGCGCAATCTCTAGCTGTTCCTCCAATGGGATCATCTCAAAGCTGCAGAATCATGCCAAACAGAGGACAACTCATGATCAAGATGTATAAAAAATGTGACAACTGTTAGTTATTCAGTTTTATCAGGATGATTTCATGCCTCCGTAAAAGCTCAATTTCACTGACCGAGCACAATGGACACGGTCGAATTTATGTGAAAACAAAGAAAAGACAATAATTTAGGGAAAACACGAGAATATATTTCAGAAAGTCTAACCACACAGACTTTGAGCACAAATTTTGTGCACAGATCATGGTGTGGGGCCCAATAGGGGTCTCACAATCGATCCAAGCCGTTCATTAAACGTATAACATTTTTCAAGGGTTCACGCGAAAAATCAGCTCAATCCGATACCTATCGGTACTTGATCCAATCATCTAACTTTTCATTATCCTAAAATCTGAATTGAAAGTTAGACGATTGGATCAAATATCTGTAAGTATTAGATTGGGCTGATTTTCCGCGGGGACCCTCAAAATAATAGTTTACATTTATTGGACGGATCAGATCATTTGTGTGGGACACATAGTGGGCCCCAAACCGTGATCTGTGCAGGTAGCAGCTCTGAATATATTTACATTCTCACTTTTCTTTCATCAACTTCCCCTCCCCCTCCCCCTCCCCCTTGTCCACTCTTTGTTGATTGACGTTGCTTTATTACTCTTTCATCTTTCCTTTTGATATCAAACAAGCGAAAGTTATTTTCTTCCTTCCTTTCATTTGCAAAACCAAGCAAAGCAAAAAAAATACATTATTCCTATAGGCTATAACTACTTTTTGTCTTCTTTTGCAAAACCAAGCTCATTCTGTTCACCTTCCCTTCCTTTCTCCCTCTTTCCACAAGTTTCAAACAGAACATCAATAAATTGACTTCGCAATTAGTTAAAACAAGTTACTCCAACTTGAAAGTGAGGCAGTTTCCGTTCAGTAACTAGAAACATCTGGAGGAAAACAACAACAGAAGAAAACTTACTTGCAAAGCAACTCAAAGTCGACTATGCTGTCAGGGCCAGGCCGATGAGCTTTTCCATTTGAATGGAACTGGCGGAAAGACCTTGGGTTTAGTCCAGCAACATGGGGAACAACATCAATAAGCTTTTTCTGCAGTGACTGAAGTCTCCGAAATGTAAGTTCATCTAGAGGTGCAATACAACCAATGCTGCCATCGAGGGTTCCAAATACTAGAGCAAATCGATTGGTTTTATCAGAGCCAGAAGTAGCAGCATTGGTTCGATCAGATGAAGTAGGGAGCATCTGTAACCGCAAGAACTTGGTCACATGGGCACCAACATGAAACTCAGCCCTTGAAAGAAGCTTCTGTCCTTTCCAACTCTCTGACATCTTCGGTGCGTAATAGAATATCTGTTTTGTGCATGCGAAAGAGGAAAAACACAAGTTTTAGTTCCAAAAGTGTTTCTCAAATTGGATCAGAGCCACCCCTCAGGGATATGGCTATTAAGTTACATAATTGTAACTCGAACACAGGATCTCCAGGCATTGACGAAATTATGCTGCCAACAAAGCAAATCTTCCCCCACACCACATGGAATTTGAACTGGATGTGGTGGACCTCTGACTACATTATGGCACAATGCCGGAGCATGCTCACATAGAGATATAGTGGAACGCAATAAGGTAAAATTGCATGAATGGTTTTTCTCTCACCCCATGGAGAAGTAATGACTGTAATCTCACCAAATAATAGAGAAATTCCCAGTAACCATGTATACAACCATGAACTACGAAGCATGACACGGATATGGGATATAGATACAACACGATGCAAACATGCCGACAAGGAAACCTTAAAAAGGAGGTTACGGATACAAGCAAGATAATTTCTTTAAAAACGTCTTATAATTAGTAGAATCATGGTACACAAGTTCATGATTGGTGATGAACCAATTTAGGAATTATGAAAACTTTCACTAATTATTAGCTAGTCTATGAGATTCACAAATATGGATACACACATCTGAGTATGCATGGACACCTCAAAATGTATGACGTACCCGTGTTGGACAATTGACACTGGGATAAGGTCCATAAGGATATCGTATGGTATCCATGTCAGACATGTTCAGTTGGATACTAGAAAATCAAAATCATACATAGAGGATTTTAAATATATAGGTGTGTCCCTGTATCCCCGAAATGACAATTAGATGAATCCAAAACCTAAAACCATACCCGACATCTGTACCTAAGTCCATGTAACATAGTGATGATATTACAAGGATGCATCGATCCCACCACTAAGAAGAAGTAGGAGATTAATTTGATATTACTATTTTCTTCTTCTACAAAAACTAATCTTTTATCTGTCCAGAAAATGTTCTTTTATCTACCTAGACCTTGATATGTTAATTTTATGGTACAAAATCACAAGCTTAATTTCATACTCCCTTCGTCCCCAAAAAAATGTCCAGTCGACAATACGAGAGCATAAAAATAATGTCCGATTATCAAAAAGCATCCTAACATTTTGGCATAAATTGAAAAACTCATTGATATCTCATAACTTGAGATAAAAATTTTAAATTTTTCTTGACAATCTTTTCAAGATGGAGCAAGAAAAAATTTGGATGTGTCAAGAGTATATGATAAGTATACACTATTTCTTAAATTTAAAGAAACTTAATTCCATGTACCGGATGCATGTGAGAATTCTCAGATACTATGTGCGAGTATCCGAGGAGTAACGGTACCCGATACCAATAAGGTACGGATACGAGTCCCTTCTAGAAGTATCACTACACGAAGATCTTGCCCAATGCACAAAACCTCCTGCTTTATAGAAGGATTTGGATAGTTAGTTGGCAACATGAAATCTATTTAGATGCATACATTCCTTGGCATCAAGACTGACAAAATCTTATTTAGTCCTTTACCCAGACTTGAGCCTTGACAACCTGATATAGTAGAGTTGAGGGTAGTTGTGTCATTTTAGTGTCCTTTGGTATGAGTAGGATCCTTGAGCCTGTAAATAAGTGTGTAGGTCTAGTATTTTGTTAGTTTTTATCATTTTAGAGAAAAGATATCAGAGCTTAGACTCTTTGTATCCCTAAAAGGGATTTTCTCTCTCTTAATCAATCCATCCCTTAATTTGGTTGCATCATTTTCGTACAAGAGCTTTTAGGTTCAGATCCTAGCCCATTCATCTCGCAAGAAAATACTTCGCTCGAACCCTAGACTAGCAGGGAAATCTTGCCAAAGTCGTCGGAACCCTAACCTCACCCTTATCGTTCGTTCTACATGTTTTGCGCCATTTTATTCCCAAAATTGTACCCTAAAGCTTCGAATTGCAATCCACCATATTTCCAAAACCCTAAATCAAACCTTTGATCCTACAACAGATCGACCAAGCTCGAAATCCCTCAAAAACCCCATTTCGAACCCCAAACCAGTTCACCCGAAATCGATTTAGGACTGTTTCGACCCTTACTCGTTCTGCAAGTGTAAAACCCTACATTTGGAGATTGGGAAGGCTGTTAGACAAGATTTGATCCTCGTTTGATCTAATTCAATGCGATTCCATCGTTATTCAAGTGATTTGAGCACTGTACAACGACATTCGAGCCCTAGGTTGCTGATTTGAGGGCTGCTGAAGGTTAATCGACCCATTTGTGTTGATTGGAAGGTTGTACGAACTCGATTCAGTCATTTTGAACATGATTGAGTCAGTTTCAAAGTTGATTCAACCATATTCAGCGTATTTTCATCCCCTAAACCCAGCATTTCGCGAACACAAAAATCAGGTGATTTTCGCAGATTTAGCCGATTTCTGCTTGATTTCCTATGATTGTTGACTCGACTTGTTCAAGAATGGTAGTTTCTGGTTGATTTTGTAATTGGGTATGATTTTGCTCAAGTTTGGGTGCTGGATTAAATTTGCTTTCTTTCTGATAATTGGTTTTTTCGGCCTTGTTTGGGTGTTTCGGACTTGATTTCTGAATTGAGTTGACTGGGTTCGAATTCTTGGATTGCTTAAAATGGCTCAAAAGGTTAGAGGAAGAAGGGGAGGTAAAGGTAGAGCATTTGTGGTAAACGACGATGGTTGCGACCATGGCAATCTAAATCGTTCTAGGAATGATAGGAATGAGATTGAAGAGTAGAGTACACAAATTGCTAACTTGAATGACGAGGTGCAACTATTGTTGTTGAATGGACAAGTGGCTACTTTGATTAAGAAGGTGCACCGTTTGCTACCTCCAAGTGAATGCAGTAGTGATTCTCAAAGTCAACTGAACTCTAGTTTTGACTATAAAGAGAACAACATTCTCGAAGGGGTGACAGTACTTGGTTATTCCCAAGAATTTCCCATCTTTGATGAATATCCAAGTGAAGAACTTGATGGTGTTCTTGAAGATGATTTGTGTGTTTCAGATTGAGATGAGTTTGAAGATTTGTCCATCTTTGATGAGCCTCCAAATGAAGACTTCGGAGGTGATTTTGAAGAAGTTTGAGTGTTTGATGAGTTTTCAAAGGAGGAAATTGATGATGATGTTCCTATCTTTGATGAGCTCTCACATGAAGATTTTGAGGATGATTCCGTCTTCGGGACTAGTGGTAAACTGGTAATTTAGATGGTGTTCCCATTTATGACAAGTTTGAAGAAGAGTTGGTGGTGGTGAAAACGAAGGATTTACTCTATCGATCAATGAGTCTCTCTTGACAACTTGGGAATATAGTGGAGAAGTTATGGAGGCAAGTAGTGAGGTAAACAAAAGTTACGACTTTGAAATTGATGATTGCTCCCAACACTTGTCTTCCAAGTTATCCATAGAGCAAGAGATGCAAGATGTTCAAGTTTCTGTGTCATTGGTGTCTGCAAGAAGTGTTATTCCTAAACATTGCCAGCCGTAAGTACCAAAAGAGGGGATCAACTTTATTGGACAACTTGAAGATCCCTTGGTCTTCACTCGAGCAAGCTCGGGTATGATGTGGTGTTTGTTCTTGAATCTTCGAATGATTATTAGTCTAAGTACACTTTGGGAGTATGTGTTCAGAAATCTTTTGATGGGTTTTGCTTTACAAAAGACATGCCAAATGGATTGCTTATTCACACCATAGTATAGCCACGGTGGATGTATACAAAAAGCTCATATTGATGATTGTAGATGCAAGAGGGTGACGTTGGTCAAGGGAATGCAGCCACATGCCTAATTCGGAGCTGCATAATAAATACTTCTAGTTTTCTTTATTTTGTTGTCTAGTGTCTTGTTGTCCAACTTGAGGACAAGTTGTTTTTCTTTAGAGGGGGGGTCTTGATGCAATAGAATTGAGGGTGGTTGTGTCATTTTAGTGTCCTTTAGTGTGAGTAGGGTCTTTGAGTCTATAAATAGACGTGTAGGTCTCTTATTTTGTTAGTTTTTATCATTTTAAAGAAAAGATGCTCGTTGAATCCCTAATAGGGGTTTTCTCTTTCTTAATCAATCTATCCCTTGATTTGGTTGCATCACAGCCGACAACCACACCATACTTGGCGTGGCGTAAATAAACATGCCAAATTAAATATCACAGGAAAAAGTATGAAAATGCTTCTGTTTTGTCTTAAATAGAGAGAGTTTTATGTGTTGAAAGAAAATTAAGGATCTTGTCTGCCATAAGTTTCAATCACCTTTGAAATTTGCAACACAGCAAGACTTTCAATGTCATGAGCATAAGAAACTGCTGAACAAAGGACAGGGCCAAACCTGAACATTTTTTTGCTCATCTGAAACCATAAGACTGAGTGTACTACCATCAATTAGAAACTCTGTTGCAAAGCAATCAAGTGAGCCAAAATCCTTGGCCAACAAGCTTAGTTGAGGTTCCTTCCAACTAAAAAAGTATATGCTCTTATGAATGTCACCAAGTAGGATAAAATTTTTAACCTGCAAGATTAAATTGCATCAACAGGAAGCGAATAATGTGTAAGTAACAGTAAACCTCAACAGAGTGCACATAATGCATAGTGCATACACAGCTACCCTAACTAAGCAAGAAGAGCTGAATCATGGATTCATTATCGTGCAGACATTAAGAGAACATTATGTCACTGCAGGCAGATGGTGGCCCATTTTTAACTAGTTCTACAAGATAATAGACACTTGGGCGAAGAGTAAGAACAAAGTGGTTTTATAAGCAAAGGGTGACAACAGTTTACAGCAAAAATGAATAGTTCGCAATTTTAACTGCACTGTCATAGTAACATGGCAAAGAGAAAAAAAAGACAATAAATAGTTGAGTCATAGAATATTGTTCTCAATAGGTTCCAACCTCTTCGAATTAGATGTAGCTACTGAGTCAGACAATTGAACAGATTAAGTGGTAAGAATACTGGATTACATAAGATCAAAAGCTCAATCAAATGGGCGAACGGATGTGACATTCTACTCCAGACAAAGTGTTATTTCATGATTCTTCTTTCTATTTTCTCCGTAAAATTTGTGTTCTTCCACCCACTAATCGTAGCACATATTGAAAACCTGGCCTATACGCATCTAATACCCGCATTCGTGTAATTTTATTGCATGGCACACTAATATTAATGAAGCCACAAATTCATGACATATTGAGGCAATACGTACAATGTTTATGCTCACTACATAAAGAGCAGGAACATCGAAAAAGGCAACACCAGTCAGCTCAGACCCCGTCCACTTGTTTATGGTAATCTTAGGACCAGAAGCAATCAACAAATGACCTTGAAGTGAAGCTAGAGCAGATATAGCACCCTTCGACTCCTTTGAGTAAACCTCTGAAACCTGCGAAGGATAAATATCATTATGTAGCCCACAGCATTTCTGAGGATCTGAAAAGGACTAAAGCAAAAGGCCACAAATCTAGACAATGGTTGAGTTTGCTGTGGCAAAAAAAAAAAAGAAAGTGAAGCAGAGTAGATACATAGAATAAAGTGATCCAAAGGTTACCACAGTCTGTGAATTATCTGGATCTCTGTCAACAGAAAACAAGAGCACACGCCCTCTTGCAGCGACATCCTCTCCTTGCACATAAGCAGTTCCAATGGCCAAAAGAGTTACGTTCTCTTTCGTTGTTGTATTCTGTAACAACACAATCGATAAGAATTCTAAAAAAACACAAACATTTTAGTCCCACGGCAGCCAACACAACCACCACTAGAATGAAGAGACCAAAATCATACATAAAGAAACATCAATAAACTTACAAGTAGTGTAACCACTCGCACAGTCAGAGCATTTTCAGAAGTTTGCATTGGAATTGTAGCCGTAGTCTGCCAAGGGCCACCAGACTTTTCTGGTTCCATAATCCGGACCTCAAATTCATCTACACTGTAACTGCCATCAAAACTCAAGCTATCATGCTCAATCTGTTGACCTGCTTCTTGATCAATCAGAGATGACAGGACTTGATTCAAGGGCTTAAGAACCTGCAGAAATAATAGAAACATCATACAAAACTCCATAACATGATCGAACAAGACTAATTACCCCAAAAGCCTAAAAAAGTTCATAGAAGAGAACATCACAATACTTTAAGCAACAAAAAAATTTCAAGATGCATTCCAAAGAATTAAGGTTTAAATAAATCAGAATTACCACCACTGCCAACTAAGAAATGCAGCAAAAGCTTCATTCTTAAAAACTGTTCAACCTTAAAGCAACGTTGAGTGAGGGGAATTGCCAGACAACTACGAACTGTATTTCTGCAGGGAGACAAATCAGAATCCTATTACCAAATCAGGTCTATCGCTACTGTAAGTCATCACTCATCAGGTATGTTTATGTATACTGTACACTGTACAATTATATCCACATGTACATCTATTCTAAGTTCTAACTACAAAAGGAGAGCACCATTTGGTGTGGACTCCCTTTTGAGGCTGGCTCACATTTTTATTTCCAAAAATACCCACCACGGCTGTGCATGAATATATGAATGGGTTAGGATAAATACGTAAAATATACATGGCAGTTATCCTTCTCTTTTTCCAATCCCCACGTTTTAGTTATGGAAACACTTATCTATCCCCACGTGTCATAGCATCTCCCTATTCTCCCAACTCAAGAAAAAAAAACGAAATCTAGGGCCTTGGGTCAATAAACACTGACATTTTGCTTCAAATCAGGACTGGGTAAGTTTTTCCCTTTTAAGTTAGAATTCCATTCCACAGATTGTTGTGAATGTTGTTTTGTTTTTATATTTCATACTTGGGGAGATAGACTTCTATTAATAGTTGGTTCGAGGGTAATTGCACATATTCTCATCATCTATATTTTTTCTTTTATGTTTTAGTGGAATGAATTACACTCAAATTATGCACACGCATCGTGTGTGCCACAACTCCTTGTATAAATAGCATACAACGAAATTATTCAAATAAATATTAGATAGGAAAGAAAACAGGTGATGGTGCTACAAGAGGGATGCAGATCATAATGGGAACACAGAAACTAGAAACATCAACAGTATTAATGAAAACGTGCTGCTAGAGAATCTTCATTTACAGACAAAATTACTGTACTGAGCCCAAGCAGTAGGAAGATGTATGTATTGGAGTACGCATGTGAGTAAAGTATTAGGAAAACCCCTTTAAACAATGTGTGAATCAAGGACAGATTAAAGCAAGAGAATCACTTACAGGCACTGAAACTATAAGTGGGTAAAGATTCTTCTCAGCAAAGTAAGTGACTTGATGTGGAGTACACTTCAATGGAATCTGACCATAGAAATTGCAACTTCCAGGTAAGTGGATCACTGTCCAAATGGTAAAGTCTACGAAAGGGGTTGCTTAAGACAAGAATTCATAAGAAAGAACACTCACTTTTTGTACAGGCCAATAGTTGTCATAGCATGATACTGATGGCAGCTGGCAAATCTTTAGAATACCCTGAAACAAAGGGAATGGTAAAATTAATCGATGTACAAACCAAATTGACCGAATGAAAAAAAAAAAGCAGTAATTATTTCCTGACCTGCGAGGTAACATATATAAGACCATGGTTGCAGTTCACATTGTGAAGGACAGCAAAGGCAACAATAGGTCCATCACAGAGCTGCAGAAGGTCACATTTAAGTTATAAACCTACTAACACGATAAGTCCAGTAAATTGAAGTACCTTCAGAATATTTCATTTTGAAATTACTCTTTCGAATTTGACCGAGGATGCCTTCATTCACAGAGCGACAAATCCATACAGCCAACCAAAATAAATTAGAATTGGGCTTGTTGGCTTGAATAAAGGACTTTAAAAGAGAGAGCGCATACGAGTACAAAGCCCAAAATAAAGATTATACTTATATCATATGTCAAACGTCTCTCCCAGTCGCGCTTTAATAAAATTTATAGATTATTCTCTGACAACAAATAAGACGTGTGTAGTCACTTCTGATCAGCTATTTCAAAAAGGAACAAGATCAGTAGCTCTTAGACAACAAACAAGAAAGTAAAAAAATCAATACACAAAAGAATAAGGAAACAAGTTGTTATTGCGCCATTCACAAACAATTTCTTACATCACAATAATTGTTTTCCTTCTGCATTTTCCGGTAATACAATGTCATGACGAGCACATTCACAAGTCCACATGGCCATAAATAAAGATCACTTCATATTGAACAAGGTCATCAACAAGATCGTAAGTCTTGAAAATGGCAATATGAACCTGTGCAAGCACTGACATATTGAATGGGGTCATCAACAAGATCGTAAGTCTTGAAAATGGCAATATGAACCTGTGCAAGCACTGACATGTATTCACCTACATGCCTGCTGATGATGCAACGGATAGTAAATCATGTCAGTTCAGATAATCCTAGGGCAACTATGGAAAATCTACATCTTGTCAAATCCAGTGCTAGCCAACAGGCAGAGACACATAAGACAATTTAGGTAAGAACTAGTCGCAGACTACTTCAGTACAAGTTGCAACACAAGCTTATTCAACCATAACCATATTTGTCTTAGTATATGAAACTGCGAGGCGTTATGCTAAATAGAAACTTGGAGAGAAACATTAGAGTCACAAGGTTTTAGGATAAATAGGAGTAAAACGGAGTACTTGGATAAGTAGTAGTCAAAGTTCTAGTGTTGAATGAGTAAACTTCCAAAACTAGGAATTACCAAGAAGCGAGGAGAGATTGCAAATGATGCAACACATAAAGTACAAGTTGAATGGATTAAGTGGCGGAGTGCTTGGGAGCGTTGTGAGACTGCAGGATACCCCCGAAGTTGAAGAAAAATTCTACAATACTGCTATAAGGCTGGCCATGGTATACAGCACGAAGTGTCGGGCTACTAAGAATTTACATGCAAGATGAGTGTAGCTAAAAAGAGGATGTTGAGATGGATGTGTGGTAAGACTTTGCAAGATAAAATAGAAATGAAACCTTTGCGCAATGGAAGAGATAGCATCGATATAAGATACGATGAGAGAAAGTCTTCCACATTGAAATACAAAAAAGGTGGGTGATTACAGGAAAATCAAATTAAAAAAGACAACAACCAATGAGAAACTAACCTGTGGATGAACCCGAAGCCGTTCCCGGAATATCATGAACCAAGCTGGCCTTGACCCAGAAAGGAATAATCCTTGGTAACCACCAACATTCTTGAAGATGGTTATTCGTTGGCATGGAGTTCCAGATAATGTTTCCTCTCTTGCATATGAATCCAAAGGAACACGAACAAATCTCAGATTTCTAAGCCTAGAAGTACTTACACTGCTAAGGTTGACAGAATTCTGAACAGAAACAACTTCCTCATTTTTAGAAGCAATTTCTGAAGCTTCAAATAGGTAAGCGTGGTAACAAAGAATTGTTCCATCCGTCAATATTCCGAAAAGATACGGGCGACTATGCTGTCCCGACCATCTTTGCATGGTCAACTCAACAACCTTTAAGTTATGGGTATTTTCTTTCCTGCCTTGGCCTAGCAATTCTTCAGAATCATTAATTACAAGTTTCTGAGGATCGCCAGATGGTTCCTGGATAAAGGTATCTAGAAGATAGGTCTTTCCCGACAAAAATGCATCCACGGAGAATACACAACTGAAGTTTGGAACATCAAAGATTTCAAGAGAACCACTTTCGTAGCAAACAACGCAGTATATATCACCCTGATCATGAGATGTACCATCAGTCCCATCAATTGCCTCCTCTATGCCAGTGGAAAGCCATGCATCAGTACTTGTCTTCCGGAGCCAGGGCTCTGGTCCTTTATCGTGATACAGTGTACAAGCAGATATTGTCTTCTTTGAGCTTTCAAATACAGTAGGCACACTGGAAGAAACCATGCAAGTAGAAGGGTCTGTAGATAAGAAATTTAAAAGCACAAAAAATAAAAACTTAAAAGATGTTTAAATAGAAAACTAGATTACTTCTTCTGGATAAGTAGAAAAAGTAAAAGCTAGAGGTACACATAGAAGCTAAGCAGAACAAACGAAGAAAGATGTATATAACTATAACAATGGAAAGAAAGTAACAAATTCCAGTCATAACAAATGAAGGTGAAATCATACTGTGGGTTGCCTACGGTAGGTATTAGATATCTCATATATCTGACTTCATCACAAAAGCTGAGTCCCACGGACCAGGACATGACTTTACAAATGAAGAGGACGTGTATAGCTTAATAAAAATGACTACTATACTATGAAGTCCACCCTTAAAGTAGTGATGACCATAGAATCACAAACTCCCGAAAAATCCACCATATAAAGTGCATAAATGTCGTTACGCACGACGTATTCAAGTCCTGATTTCTCAACTTCAAAGAGGTCAAGTCAAATAAATATGTTGAAAAGATACTTAACAGACAAGTGTAACCACATATTTCACAGAAGACATCTTGGCAATGCACCCAAGCCTCTACAAACAAAGCCACATTTCCCTCGAAATAGAAGAATTCATGAGAAGCTGAGAGACCGACTCCCCATCTTTCTTACAGATGCCACTTCAATTTACCAAGAAATCTGTCTGCTAATAATACTATCAATCACCAAGATTTTCCTGCAAGCTGTGTTCCACCAGAAAACAGAAAATCTAACATCCCCCCCCAAAACACACCCACCCCCCCCCCCCCTCCCCACACATGCACTCCATCTAATGTTGTCTTCTCCCAGTCCGACCTCTCCAACTCCTTATAGGATATCTAACAACCAACAAGTTGTTCCAACCTGACCCTGAAAGAGACTTGGGAGGACCAAAATCCCAGAAGACATCTTTTTCCGGAGTCACCAAATAATTAGCCACTGCTGCATCCCAGTCCACACTCTGAAAGCACACTACCTAGCATATCCTTCCCACACCACCTGTATCCTGAATTTCACTCCATCTCCCCCCAATCCCCATTCACTCTGAAGCTTACGACCTTAGAGTAGTCCTCCCACACCGAGTAAATGCCTTCTATTACCCAAGCACCCAAGGACACTCCATACATTGCCAACACCACCCTCCTCCAAAGCTTGTCCCTTTTGCAAGCAGTCTCCACACCCTTTTGCAAGCAATCTCCACAAGCACTTGCCCAACCCCTTCTTATTCGAAGTCCCCAAAGTCCACAAGCCCACACCGCTATCTCCAATCGGGTCACACACCGTCTCCGATCAACTAAGTGGTACTAAAACTTTTCACCCATGCCGCTCCTTAAGAAATCCCTCCGCCATTTCTTCAACTTATTAGACATCAAGACCAGAATGGTGTGAACCAACATGAAGGACATCAGAATGCTCGCCACACGAAATTCACAAGAGCAGTTTACGAGATAAAGCATTGTTTTCCTTTCAGATGTGTCCATTAAGAAAGTGACAACTGAAGACCTGATAAGGAAACTATAGCTTGAAACACATGCAACACAAAAATCAATCAGAAAGTGTCATTACAAACTGTAGTCTCGCTCAAGACATCTCTCAACAATGCTGAATAAACCCAAATATTAATGGACTTTGAGATCAGCAGACAGAGAAATAAACGCATAGACATGTGCATGTGCGCAAAGCGAGCAAGGTTGAACTTCTCAAATATTGGATTTTGTGCCCATTAGTGAGTGTTCGGATATGGCAACACTAACCACACAAAACCTAAATCTAGTCAACTTACTATCTTTTTTGCTAGGTGCGTAATATTCAAACACAGAATTAACTGAACTTTTTCTTCTCTTTCTATTCCTTTCAAAAAGAAGAAGAATCAAACTGATTAGCCCATGTGATGAATTCACATTAATAGCCTACCCAAAAAAGGCATGCATCACTATCCAAGTCCAAATGTACCTTTTGATGACTTAGCAATTGACACTAGCAAGAGTTAAGATGGTCAGCCATACCTCCAACAAGAAGCTGAATGCTTCCATCAGTCATCTTCAGTAACACGTATGGATCAGCTATAGCAACAGATGATACTGTCAAGGTTTCAGACCCAGCACCAGCTTCAGAGTTTGGAGCTCGAAAGCTTAAATCTTGAGTCATAAAAGCACCATCAAGAATTCTAGCACCACGAGCAAAGACTTGGACAACTCGCCGCCTATAGAAAGTGGAACTTAAGTGAAACACTGCATGGTAAACAGGTGTCCATAAAAA
The DNA here is from genome assembly GCA_025642025.1 of Rhododendron ferrugineum. NCBI lineage: Eukaryota > Viridiplantae > Streptophyta > Magnoliopsida > Ericales > Ericaceae > Rhododendron > Rhododendron ferrugineum. The sequence continues at coordinate 18,033,345 of JAOTQK010000018.1, read as the reverse complement.
TTGGCATCTGGGATTGATATTTAGACCTCGAGGAATCTAAACACAGCAAAAGTATAGAAAGAAATTACATGTGCGAAGACTCAAGAGAGCATCACAACATAAACAGGAAACCGAAACACGCTTCAGAGAAGATTAAAGTAGACAACAGACAACAGTCTCGAGGAAACAATCGATCATGAACTGAAAGCAAAACCACTTCCAATATCAAATATTCCTGAAGACAAAAATATCCAAACTGTTGACCGATTGCCTGAAAAACTGTGCACAGTATGGAGACAAGGTTGTCCAAGAATGAGTCTTTAGACTGAAGAGTACAGTTTATCTATTCATACAATTGGTTATTTGGGTAATTTGATTCGTCCTTGAACTAATTCTTGGATTTTGCAGTGTCTTTTGAGCATATTCATGTATAGCTGATTTGCTTTGTTTTATACCTCGCTGTAGCATATACGAGTGCACCCCATTAGCGCTCTTGTAGGTAGAGTAACCACTTTTGCTCATTATGAAAAACTAAGGGCAGAGGTATAGAAAGAAACAATCTTGCATACTAGGGATGAAAGTTTTAACCGAAAAACCAAACCAACCAACTGAACCGATTAATTTTTTGCAATTTCAGTCGGTTTTAGTGGTAAGTCAGTTCGGTTCAGCTTCAGCCTTTGAAGAAATTTAAAATTTGGTTCAGTTGTGGTTTTTGGGTGAAAAAGACCGAAATGAAACGAAACGAACAGTCAACCCCAGCCCTTCATTCCAAAGCACATCATGTGCTTCCCGTGCGTACCCCACCTCATCAGATAATAATTCCCTCATTTAACAACTGTACCCAACTGGAATACATCTCTTTATCTTCCTCGGCGTCTCTCTCTCTGCAATACATCGGGGATCTCATTGGAAAGCCTTTCTCTCTCATCTCACTCCATGTGCACAGACAGAGAACCCCTCTCTCTCATCTCTCCCTCCATGTCTTATTTGAAGACTAATCTCGATCGCGTATTCCACGAAGAAGTTGACCACTACGAACTGGTTCAGCGGCCATTCGACAGTTAAGTTCGCCGTTAGATCTTCTTCTTGTTAACAACCCAAGTCAGCGAACTGACGGAACTGACCAGACTGAACCGCTTTAATCATCACCGAACCAAACGCTTTTCTCCATTCATCGGTCGGTGGCAGTTCTTGATTTTTGAAAACCGACTGATTCGGCGGAAAAACTGACAAAAAACTGACCGGAACCGATTTCATCCCTATTGCAAAACCTGAGGTTAAATATATAGGTGGAAGATGAATAAAGAAATCTTGCACCCTATCAAGCAGCCGTTACAAGAAACCATCTTGCAAAACCAAAGATTCAACATATAGGTGGAAGATGGATCAATACATCTTGCAGCCTGTCAAAGCTATTAAAGAGCTAGAGAGATAGAAGGGGGTATGCTGGAAATCATCCACACTGCAGATGTAATATCCATATATCCCCCCTCCTCAAAATATAAATAAATAAACAAGAGCGAATTTTGTCAAAAAGAGCATATTAAAAACCCAAACCAAAAATATTATTAGAGGGAAAAGCATCGAAAGAGTTTTAAAAGCATATCCCAAGCCTTCATCGAAGCAGTGATCTAAAACAAGGAATTAATCGGCAATTAATCGCCGATTAATCGTTGGCGGAGCCTATCCGATTAGGTCCTACTAACGATTAATCACCGATTACTAATTAATATGCGCCGATTAATTGCCGATTAATCTGATTAATCGCTCGAAAGTGGCTGACCGCCCGACTAGCGCCGAGCGACTTTTAGAACATTGCATCGAAGACTAATAATAGGAAGATGGGATTTTATTTTATTTTTTTTTGGCAGAGGAAGAATATCACAACACCGACATCAGATGCACACTCACCTTCCAAAGAGATTTCCTGCAGCAATTGTACTTCCCTGCACATAGTACCCTACGGTTTCAGTAACTTCCTCTAGGTTACTAGCTGCCTCTAATACCTGCAAATTTCATTTCACAGAAGACAATGGTCACACAACTTACCAAGAAAAGATTATGTTGAGTAATTATATCAAGAAAACACAAAGATATGCTTCTATCTGTATCTTTACACCTCAACATCCAAGGCAAAGTACATATCCACCAATATGCCAACAAATAAGTATTTATTAATTGTGGCTTGTCCCACAACCTCAAAAACTAGTATATGAGCTTGGGCGGCCTCTCCACTCATTGCTAGTTGGTTTCAAGTTGGATGCTTTACCATTAATAAAGAGAAACTACCAATAAATATCATAAATCCGAACAATCAGTCCTCCAAGATAAGGAAGAAAACAACAACAAAAAACTGCCTAATCTCAAGTAATCAACAAGAACACCCTTGAAAGGCAATGATAATTGTTGGATTGTGCCCCCCCCCACATCACTTGGGCATGCCCCCTCTATGCTGGTTATAAGGCCCTAGCTTCCCTCTCCTTAATACCTGGGTTTTAAGGAGACTTTGTGGGCTGAGCTTTTCTACTCCCTCTGTTCCCATTCTTTTGTCCCTCGTCCTATCCCAACTGGATAAAAACCTAATTATAACTTTTAATGGGTAATACTATTTATATGCAATATGGATCTTGTTTGATAGATCTCAATGAGCTCTTTTAAATGATGTTTTCAAAATTACCTAAAACATTATAGATTTCAAGATATAATCAATTGAAAAGTGGCACGGACTCCCAAAAGGGACTAAAGAATGGGGACGGAGGGAGTAACATGGTATAAGAGCTTTGGTTGGGCCTTCCATGGTGCACTGTTGTCCGGTAGCCATGCTTTGTGGGCCAGGAGGGTGTGTTGGATTGTGTCCCACATCACCTGGGCATGCCCCCTCTATGCTATGCTGGTTATAAGGCCCTAGCTTCCCTCTCCTTAATACCTGGGTTTTAAGGAGACTTTGTGGGCTGAGCTTTTCTAACAATAATGATTACCGCAACTTTGTCAAATAGAAATAGTTCTATCTAATACAAAAGTAAATGAACAGTATTCTCCCCTCCCTTGTGCATATGCCACACCACTAACAAAAAAAAAACAGTTGGGCCTCCTTATCTGAATGATGCCATCAGTATTAAGTTTCTTATGAGCCAAGGGAGCAAATACAATTAATTTAAGCAGCACATTTGCACCCCAAAGCAAAATATGAGGTTCAAACAATGGCACACATGCGTTTGGATCAACAAGCTTTTTTGAAAAAGGTATTTGCCAGAAAATAGCCAGATTAAGGACGGTTCATATTCATTTACCAATAGCATTGTATCCCAAGTTATTGTATCCCAAGTCCCAACATGAAGAGTTCAAATTCTTTTATCAACAGCATTGTATCTCAACAAAAATCATCAAGGACCGAAAAAAAGCGAAGTGTCTTCTATGACTTCACAATTATTTGAATGGTAAGATGCATGCATAGAAGCAAATGAAAGATTATGGGGTTAAAAAAAAAGATACGGTCGTTGAAAAATAAATTACGAGTAAAATTGTGGGGCTGAGCCGAGGATAAAGTTCGACTCATTTCCACACATCCACACACATACTGCCTTACTAACATATATAAGAACAGCAGTAAAAGAGCTTCAATCTAAGGTGCCTCACGAGCAACTAAAAAATGAATAGCAACAGCTCATTTATCTCATTTATCACTATACAATATTTATCCGGAAGATAAAAGTCAAGAATTATTTTTCAACCAAACTACCAGAATAGCTATACACGATTATGTAATCAACCCCAGAAGTACATCAAGAACTATCATGGAAAACTTAATATCAATGTAATCAGTATAATTAAGAAGTACTTCTTGTCTTGTAACAACATAGTGGCCAAATTTCACAGACATAATCGACCTTTGCAACGCAAGGACCAGAGTAAGTAATTACCATAGTACGAGTCTCCAAACTAATAATCAAATATGCATGATATTCATCATCCTCCAAACCCATCTTTGCAGAGTCAACACTATGACTGCGTGTGTTCTTGTGGTAAACAGTCCAAAGTCCTTTACAACCAGGCAATTGTTCCTACAAAAAGTTAAATTTTCAAATGTTAATAACCAGAAACATACGTCATTTTAAACATAAAACCTACAGACTGAAGAATATGTTCTCCTGGACATATAAATGTGTCCAGGGTTAATTATTGGTGACAAAATAAAGTATTCACCCAGTATAGTAGTTCAGATGCTCTACAAAAACTAAAAACCTTGTCACTTACTACATCCAAGAACATATCAAACAAGTCCCTTCATGTCAACAAACATGAGGCAAAACGTCAACCAAAAAGTAAGAACCCATATGCATGAGCACTCTTTGAAATAAAGAAACAATCATCATATGAACACATGCAATGTAATTGCAGAAAAAGGAAAGAATATCCGAAGCATTTAGATTAGTATCCAATTTGATGTACTTAGTCATGTTTTCAGAGAAAAATGATTTAAAAGGTAACACAAACAAGTGTCCATGCACACAAACATTGACATGGTGTGCCAACATTTTTAGAAGACTGTCCGTGATAGCGGAACAGGAAACAAGAATCCAAAAACTGCCTCATATATCGCAGTTCTATAAGCAAACTATCCTCATGGATGCGCGACATGATTTATGATAACACACCCAAGTCAATTTCTTCCAATCAGCTGAAGACAGATAGCAAATCAAGGCTCGAAGGAACAGGAGGAGAGAGGAGGAAGGCAACATCTATACAATATACCGAAGCGAGGTAGTCCACTTGGCACTAACTCTATTTCTAGGAAAATCAAGAAATTCACCCAAAAATCCACATCAACCTCTCCACTTCTCTCATCTCATGTTCTTTTCTTCCTCCACTCATTCACTTACCCAAATCACTCATTTATTGCCCACCACTTCTCTCATTTATTTGTGAGTGGCTTACGCAAATCTAAGTTGAAAAGTGTAGGCATGGTAAGGCATAACATGTATTTCTCGTGCTCCTATACATAGCACGGGTAGCACGCTTTTTAGAGCAGAACGGACAGCAATACCCACCAACAAACCCACCCAGAGAAACATAGCCTCACACCCACCTCCACCTCCTTCTAGTAAACCAACAAACAACCACATTGGAAAAGAAGAAATAAAAGAGGTCAGGACCAATTCCTCTTGTATAGGAGTGGAAATATGTAGCACGGACAGGGGACACGACATGACACCCCGACACGCAAATTTTCAGAAAATGGGGGACACGACACGTTGGGGGACACGTTATATATATATAACATTCAAATAAGATAAAAGTTTAATAATATTATAACCAGATAGACCTAAATCTGATCAGAGAGAGAGAAAGAGAGAACACATTCAAACAAAGAGAGTGTCCCTAAAGTGTCCCCCCGAAGTGTCCTAAAGTGTACACTTTGATCTATTTTAAAAGTCCTTATAATTGCAATTTTACCCCCGAAGTGTCCCTAAAGTGTCGGAAGAGTGTCAGACCCCAAATATTGGTCAAAAAACAGGACACTCCGGGAAAAGTGTCGGACACGTGTCCGGAGAGTGTCGGTGTCCGAGAAGTGTCCGACACCGGTACGTGAGCTCCAACAAAGTGTCCGTGCTACATAGAGTGGAATCATAACTTGATAATAAAAACCAGATGGAAAACATTTAACTTAAACTGGGGTTCCCGAAAGAAAGTAAATGAACTAGTAAAACGATGGTACACATATAGGAAAAAATACTCCTTCCCAATTTTTAGTGAAGTATAGCTCATATAGGAGTAGAAAACCAAATGAGCAACACACTTTGATAGGGGTCAAACACACAAGTAACCTACCAAATATGCGACAAAGTTTCCAAGAATGAACTAGTTACCTGAGTAATCGTTTCTGGCCGAATTGACTGCTGAAGCACACAGAGAGTACCATTCTTACCGTGACCAGAACAGCAAACCTACAAATACTCCCAAAATGAAAAACAACCAAGGTTACAACTTCAAATTATGAAGCAGTAAACCTTTGCAGGTGCTGGTTTCAAAATTTCAGTCCAATATGCATCCTTAATGGGTACAAACAAAAAAAAATTAGGGACAAAATAAACAGCAACAATACTCCATAACATGCATAATCAGCCACCAGAAGAATGATCAAGTTACAGCCCCGAACCATACTATTTCACACCATGTTGACAAAAATGGACACTAACCAGCTCATAATTGCTTTGCTTAGCAATCCCTGTTGCACTGAGATCAGCATTAATCCTTAAACCATTGGAGAAATCTTTCAAAGGGCCAACATTGATCAGTGAATCTCTCACTGCAAATGAAAATGTCTTCTGCATACATCAAGAGGAAGCATATCAATACTAGAAATACTTAAAAGGGATAAACAATATTAACAAGTGGCTAAATAAAAGATAAATCATAAATCAAGTATCCTAACTCTCAAGGAGATGCATTAATTTTCACTTGAATGGAAAGGGTGGTGCAATATTTGTTCACCTGGTTTCAAATGACCATAATTGAATGAAAAACATTACACCATATCATAAAGAAGAAAAACAGGAAAAGGAAACCGTACAAAATGGATGATCTGAAACGGTGTTGAGAGAAAGAGAGAGACCCACAACACCACGACCAGACAAGATGAAACAACAAATTTTAGTATTTGGGATCAGTAAGAACATACAAAAATTCAGGACATAACCTTCAATGCAAAAAGTCAATAATTATGGTAGATTTATCCGAAATTCCATAACAGAAAGTTGTGGAACAAAATCAGAAACCCCAAATATGTTGTTTTACATCAAAGGCTTACTACTTTGCCAATATCACTTCTGTTCTCTTACAGCTTCGATCTTTTTGATACCTATGCAAGCTTGATCTGCTTTAACTATGCATAGAACTTCACATTTCTATTGAACAACATCCATCTGGAGATTTACAAGGGATTAAATCTCCAGGCTGACAGAATTCCTTATATACAACCAACTGGTCATGATACACAAGGTCATCTAGGAGGAAGTACGGATAATTTCTACGGAAGCTGCAAACGTTTCCTCATTTTCTCCACCAGTACAACCGTATTTTTTATTCTTCTTTTCAATGGAGATTTTTCAGCTACCTTAGATAAAAAATTGAATTACTGGGAAACCATAAAGGAACAGAAATAAAAGACATGTATCCTGCTTGAAAATATACTCAACCTGTGCTGACTGTGCATTACTTGGACCTGAACTATATAAGGAAAGCTCCTCCCCATTAACCATTTCCAGTAACGCATCAGAAGGTGATCTCCGTAACCTCTTTGCTGACGGGATATCTCCTTCAATATCCGCAACCTAAATATATAAATAGACAAAGGTAACAATTGAGTTCTGAAAATTATTTCTTTGGATATTCTGGACAAGAATGTCAATCATAGAAACAATTGCAGAAGAACTGAAGATTCCATGACAGTTTATGAAAATCAGGAATGTGTAGACGAATCCAACAGCATTCAGCATTTCAAGACTACTTGGTTGACATCTAACATACTTAGAGACAGAGTAAATGGTTCAAGAAGTCAGACATCGAAAAAGAAGATATATATTACCATGAATTTTTTTTCCAAATAGCAAAAAGAATAAATAAAACTTAGTAACTAAGTCAAACATTGACTCCAAATAGAAACCTCTTCCTTCATGCCATGAGGCAACGCTGATGCTCCAATGCCACAAGAAAACTGCACAAGCAAACTATCTCCAAGCCGACTACCCAAAAAAAATAATGAGTTTCCAAGTGTCGCCATTCCCTACAGGCCAGCAGAAAACTCGTATAACAATTAGAGTAGATAGGCCTCAGATAACAAATTTAATAGCACATTAGTGTAAGAAGCTTGTATAAATAGGGCTCACCGAAGTAAGCACTGAAGCTCTAGACTTTGAAAGATCAAGTCTCTGCACAACGCTGCATGTGGAGAAGGAAAAATGTGTCTGTTAGACCAGCATTTGTCCCAAAGGCATAAGATGAAAGACATTGGACCCAAGCCCACCATCGGATATCAAATTATTTAACACCATCCGTCGTGTGCTATCTCAAGATGTAGAGATTCAAACATACATACAAAGAGAGAAGCACAATGCAAATGCAAATAAATCCAAATGAAGAAACTTGAACCAAAGACCGCTAAGGAATCCAAAGCTCTTGTATCATGTTAGATCAACGACGGCCCAAAAGCTAAAATTGTTAGGAAATAGGCTCAACGAGGTGGAATTATCACTAGGAATTAGGAGTACAAATACAAGGATAATTAAGGCAGATGAGGAAGAAAATAACAGAAGCAGTAAATAACTTGCTAGACGCGTGGCAGCCACCACAAATCATCCGACAATAGAAACGCCCGGAGAACATAGTGCCTGACGAGGAGGTCATCTCAGCACCAGCCACCAGGGGTGTCCGAAGGAACAAAATCTCAGGAAAAAGGGTGTCCAGGGAAACTGTTAGCTCAGCATAAAGAAGGTATTTAGTCAGAGATGATTTGAGTCTAACAAGTGGGGGGAAAAGGCAAAGCTCTGGTCCAAGAAGGAGCTTGCTTTCTCGGATGAGATAGCAGGGTACAAACGTGCGCCTCTGAAATGACAACACCAGGTCACATCAGCCAATTGGGGATAAGGCTCTATACTGTTTGAGTATGTCCAAAGTTTCATTCAAGGATCTTGCAAAAGATAGTAATTATGACCCTTGACCGGAGTCAGCAAGTTGGGAACCAGTGCCCTCCCTCCCTCCCTCTATCACTCTCTGAAATTGGAGATACCATCAACTTGGATATCAATAAATGACAAATTGAACAGCCTAAAAATATGACATATTCCAACACTGACCATCTGAAAGATGCATAATAAAAACAACACATTGTCAGAAATGCCAATGAAGGATCAGAAAGATAAGGAACAGAAGAAAATGGAAAAAGAAAACAGTTGCAGCTTCTAAAACAAGCCGATTACTAGTATTACGAAACTGTTAAGAAACTATTTATATAAATAAATAAAAAGGGGATAAGATTTTTAAATCACATACCGCCCATCATACACAAGAGTCAGCAGAAGTAGTTCCCCAGTTTTAGTTGACAGCATGGCCACGTCGTTTAATAACCAAGTTGCATTGGCAGCGTCAAGCTCTACACTGAAACTTGATCTTGGCATCTCTTGGCTGGAGTCATTTTATTTGATCAAATGTAAGATTAATTGCCCGTCAGTACATTCCTAATGATTAACTGCAAATGTGACTACCATAACATCAATGGCCAATTTAATTGGAAACTTAGGAAACTGTTGCCAAATTTTGGAAACCAAAACACTCTACCAAACATGTATGAGTTTCTGCAATTTGATTTTTTCTAAAACAAAAATGTTACCTACAGGCCCTTAACATAAGAGATAATTTAGGCACATCTTGGGCATCTTCATCTCACACTTTAAGTGTTCAACTCTCCTCAAGAATATAGAACATTAGAAAAGCGCACAGACAACTAACATGAAGCTGCCTACAAGATGTCAGAAAGATACAACAGGAAAAGTTCATACATATAAGCATGTAAACTATTGCGACACAAGGAAACCAACTGCAAGATCAGCAAAAGGAAAGCAGTTGTAGAGTACATTTTGCAGCCACGTGGAATTTCCAATTACCGATGAAAGAACAAGTACGTTGTAGTGGTCAAGTACAGAATAAATTGCAGAAGTAACACTTGGACACTAAGAACTGACCTGTTACCAACGGAAACAGCGAAGTTGTTCAAAGCCAACATGCATGATGCAGACTGCCCAAGGAATATCACTAATTAAATGGCAGAAAGGAAGAAATTAAGCACTCGCACGCTACCAAACAAGTGAACAGCCAATGCAATGAGAAGGTTTACCTGACTGTGATAATGAACAGTATTTGCACTAAGCACGAGAACTCCACCAATTGGAGATGGCACAGCAAGAAGCTTGTACGCATCATGAGGGAGATTCTGCAAACAAAAAATGAACCCAAGTTGAAGGTAAGAAGTATTTCACACTCAAAGAAACTGAAATCAAGACTAAAATGGACCCCTACCTTTAGTAAAGCTTGTTCCACACAAACCCACAACAATACAGAGTTCAAGATAGTCAAGATTTAGCCATATTATCACACAGATGGAAATTAAAAGTTAGGCTTCAATTTACCAAGCGTTTGACCACATACTGGGAAAGAAATTTGGGAAACTATCAAACTACCACCAACACAATTCAACACAATGATAAGTCCAACTATAGGATAATCTTTTCATTTTTTGGGTTCGTCTCCCTCCTTTTTTTACCTGCTTTTTCATTAACTGACCTTACTGCAGAGATGACCATCTTCCCAAGTTAATACAGCAAGTCATGTTGCAAGGTTATTTTGCACCAAAGATACATCACTTTTACAACGATGAGAAGAGAAAAGGAGATGCACATTAAAAGCGAACATTTTCATTGACAGTAAATAATAGACATCATGAATGCGAGAAACATGTTTGCACGTAAAGTTGTGATATGCAGGCTATTGAAATTCAGTATGGCAGACTTGAAACATACCGCCCAGTTCAACATCAAAACATATTTGAATCATAAGAAACCATAAGCATTTCCTTATTTAGTGACTAAAGGAGTTTATGTTCCAAGGACCATGCCACTTAAGCTAGAAAAGAATAGGTAGAAGCTTCTGGCACTCATTCTCAGGGCATAAGTCAGACAAGGAAAGGATGTTCGGGTGGGAAGCAGCCTTGGCACCACGTTCTAGTATCCATTACTCAGCTGAAAAGAGACCGGTAACACAGGTTATTATCAAAATAAGGACTTACAGCGGCTGACCATATAAGTGGATGCTGCCTCAAAGTTGTGCTAATACTTAGAGCAGAAATCATGCAGGTATGATGCTTCCACGAGACACGGCCAGCCCATGTGAGCTCCCTCTCATGAAGGATGACCATTACAGGTTCAATGTATCCTACAAAATGAATCATATCAAACTGGGGAAAGGGGGGAGGGGGGTGTTAATTTGAACAAAGCAACAGAGATTGTGCAAACTAATAACCCTCCTTAAGAGGGAAGTCTTCCTTACATTTCTTGATAAGAAAATGTTTAGAAAAAGGATGTCTGAGTTAAGAGTGATAAACATCAGATTTCAAGAACTAATGAACAACATTAGGGATGATTTCGGTTCGGTTCGGTTCGGGGTGAAATTTCCGAAGACCGATTCGGTTCGATCCAAATATTTCCAGGACCGATCCCGACCGAAGTTGAGTTCGGTTCAGTTTAGTTCGGGGTGGGATCGGTTCGGTCGGGGATTTTGGTCCGCCCGAAATATAAAATTTCCATTTCATTTAAAGTATATATATGTAAAATATATATAAATATATATTTATATTAATATTTTATATATTTTTGATGTAAAATATATAAAATATATAGTCGATCGGTTTGGTTCGGTTCAGTCCGGCAAAAACTCCAGGAAACCGATTTCGGTTCGGTTCAGTCCGGAAAAATTCCGCCATCACCCCGACCGAAAACCGAACCGATCGGTCGGTTTTTTTGGTAAACAACATCATATTCATATCATAACAGTTCTGAGTATATGGGTGTTGTATGGTTTGTGCAATTAAAAAGTAATGCATAATCAAGTGTTCCTACAATTGACGCAGCTCAAAGTTGTATGAGCTCTATTGTTCAAAGTTCAAACATGAGTTCAGATTCAAGGGAAAGCCAAAGCAACATCAATATAAGTAGATTGTCATAACAACCGTATCGTGACAGCTAACTAAGATAATGTTACGAGGCAAGGAGGTGGAATGAACTAAAAATACGAAGTCAAGCAAAGCAGAGAATGCCAATCATAGTGCCCTTCATTGAATCGAAAGCTACCACAAAATCTCAATATAGGGACATATGGAGTACAAGATAGGAAGATAGAGTAAGTAATAGATTCAGTACGAAACGAAATTTCAAATACACATCACATGCACTCCTTCTATAAGAAGACACATCCTTTGTTTTCGTGGAACAAACGCTGCCTTCTTAAAGTGTCAATATTCACTAGTCAGTATACATCAGTAAAGTCCTCAAGGGGCTGGGTACTAAAAAATCCTTGGGGCAGTTTTCACTGGATTCAGAAGGAATAACCAAATTTGATTAATTTGAGCACCATTTAAAACCATCTAGCAGATCGGAAAGACTAGCCACTGGTTTTGCTTTCAACCATGATACCATTTGATACGACGGATGCTCGTCGTGCTTGATAGTTCTCATGCTTTACAATTGCATACAGCCATATCTGACGTTCACTTTTATCTATAAAAAGGGCTGATTTGAATATGAAAAAAGAGTGGATCTGCAGCGTCCCTAGTGAATTGGCTTAGAGTCCATCTCTTTACCTATCAATAAATTGCATTTCCAACCTTCATGTGGATAAAAATGTAAATTCACGACTTTCCCACTGATTCACCATATCAGATTTCTTAAATGCATAAAAAATTCCTAGACATTAACCCATAAATACAAATACAAAGCTACGAGGAGAGTCAAATATTTCAAGAAGGTGCATCGTCCACCACCTCATACCCATTCTGAAGCAGGAGATCACTTAACGTCCATAAACAGTGAATTCTATTATAGAATAAATAACTTGGAAACCAACCAGATTCCAGAAAAGAGGCTGCCAATAATTGCAACTGAAAGAATACCTAAGAAATGTTTTATAAAGCACAAAACGCAAAACTAAGCCAGACCCTAGTTCATAAATAATCAAATTCGGCCAAACAGGCGCATATAGTTGTTTTCAGAGATGCAACAGTCACAAACAATAACTTCTAGGCAACTGATAACAAATAGTCGCTGTCAAGACACCCGACAATAGCATACTCCTGCTTCGGACAAAAGATAAACAATTTAGAACACATCTTTTATAACATTATTAACATAGACTTATGAAACATGAGAACTTACAGGACAATCAACAAGCTGGGTAAGACTCTGAAAGAAACTTCTCCATAAATAGACATTATAATAGCTTTATTTCAATGCAAATTGACACTAGTACGAACAACATTGTTGAAACATGATCAACCATCCAAACACTTAATGTGCAAAAGAGAGCCAAACAAATCAAACCAACAATGAGCCAAGGGCTGGTTATTATGTGAAACAAAATCAATTGAGCCAGTTGTAGTCTCACCATGTAGAAATATAAAATCCTTTACATGCTTCATGTCCAGATCTCGTAAACTGACTACATATGATGACTCAACACGAGCAGGGACTGCACCTCCGGTAGTCAAGGCATTCTCTTCAGAAACCAAACCAGAACCAGCCTAACAATCAAAATCTCCAGGCGTGAAATTTAATCAAGAGAAAGATATAACGGACAACGTTTAATTGAAAAGCAAGCTAACTTCTGTGCATGTGAAATCCTTTCAGGTGCATACATGCGTGAACATGTTCATCAGACGTCAAAGTAAATAAAGTATATAGGTGGCCTAAGCTAGGAAAAATCAGTCTGAGACAAACAGCTTTTGTGTACAATAACACGTATTCAAGCCAAACGTCTTCCCATATGATGACGACAAAAAGTATATTTTGTCAAGATCACTTTTACGCAGTTTCTCATACATAATTTAACGTCAATTTTCGCAGTTAATGAAGAATCTTACAATTATTGGACCGATTTTGATCCACAATTCCAATTCTCAATTTTACTACCATGGCTAGGATAAGAACTAATGTACAATACACAGACGGTACACAGGCACAAACATAGAGAGAGTTAACAAAAAAGTGAGAAACCTTAAGTCCACCTTCTCATATAGCAAGATGATTAATGATTCCCAAGCAGGTCATCAAGGAAAAATTCAACATCTGCTGACTATTTGAGATTCAAAAAAGTCATGTGGCTGAAATTCTGTGAGCGGACACAGTCACACAGCCAAGAAGTTGTGTATTCTTAAGGAATTTTGAAAGAAAAGAGGGAGGAAAATGTATCAGACAAAGTCCTAGTCAGACTATAGATATCATATTCATATTCAGGCCAACTTGCCTGAACATAAAAACAGAGTTGACTTGAGAAAAACCAAATAAAATTCAAAAGGAAACAAAGCTACACCAAGAGGGCAGCATGGAAGGAAAAGGAGACCTCAGCTGCCTTAAGTATAATCATTTGTAGACCGTAAACAAGAACCCCGGCACACCTTCCCTGAGGATCAGGCTTCACCAATGGGCCTCTTGTGAAAGATTCTCTTCCTCTTTTCAGATGAAGCCAATCTGGACCCTCAAAACAATGCATAGAGCTGAAATCATAGGATGAGCGAGTGTCAATAGGCATCAAGTATCAGAAACACATAAAGAGCAGGAAATAGCAGGGTTAACGTATTTATATGTGCTACTGCTAGTGCTACCGAACATGAAGTAGAACCTTCATATGAAACAGCTCTAATACAAATTATAATAAGAGAAGTAGGTGGTGGTCAACCCATCCTCATCGGAACCTCAAAACCCAAACCCAAACCCACTCTACCACTAGTAAATAAGTCAATCATGGTCATTCTACTTGAAATTAAGCACCCCACTTTGAATTCAACCTGGTGCTTGTTTCAGCATGATTTCCTGATAAAAAGAACAGCGCAAAGTAAATTCCATTGATACAAATGCATACACTTGTATTGCTGCAAAGCAAATTACATATATTTATCATGTACTCTGGCCTGCATGACTTTCTAGATTTTTGTACCCTATCTATCAGAGACAAGAGGCTCAATGTCCTAACTTCTACGCAAATCTCTCTACTACTTCATGTCATATTTTTATTCCTAATGACAATTAATGAGATGGTAGAAAAGCCAAAGGAACTAACTTTTTACATGCTCGAAATCAATTTACAACTATCTACTCTAATTAGATTCATCTTATCCTTGGAGTAGGACTATGAGTTCAGTGAACAGCTTCAGGCCCCTTAGCATTTGGCCCCAATGATTTGATTTCTCTGCCACTCTTACTAGATATGCCTTCATAAGGTACATACTGATCTGTCCTGCGGTTCATGCAAATCAAGCGTATGTTTCTAATTTCTATGAGTCATGATTCAATCTCAATTTGGATATCTCGACTTGGAGATAACTATCAATTGAAGTTCATTAACACCAACCTTGTGGGCTTGCATTTTTAGGTAGCTAACAGCTAACATACAACTTTGTCAATCAGAGATGAATACAGAATGGATATTGGACAGCAAAGAGCAACATGATAGACAAACTGAATGAAACCAAAGTGAGGGTTTCCGAACAAATATGCAGCAAAACATGGAGTGAAGAGGACAGGAGGTTATTACTGCATTAATGAGATGGTAAAGGGAGCACATATTGAGATCAAATCAAGGAAAGTAGGATGATATTATTACACATAGACGATGAAGACTAATAACTTTTCTAGCCAAAATAAGGTGGTCCAGAAAAAAGCTAGTTCGGGCGTCCAAAAGGCTTGCTACATTTTCTTCCAAATGCTATAGATCTCCAACTAGTTCTTTGAGAGGATCTCACCTACCTCCACATTGACCAATGGAACCCTTAGAGAACATACGCTTTATTCCATATCTTTGATAAAGATCAAAATCTAACAGATGGCGATTTCTCCAAGGACCTATACACCATCCAAACCCGATTTTTTTTAGGGTAAAATTAAAATATACAAATCTGATGACGATACGGTATCATTATCTTACAAAATAGTAGAAAATACCCCCACAAAGCCACTTTGCCACTTCCTTGACAAAGTTCTGGCCAATAACATGCAAGTTGGAGCATGTTTACCTAAATTCAGTTTCAGGGTCAGAAGTGCCAAAGAAGCACCTTCATAGAAATGTTTGTGCTTCTAAGAAGTATAAAGAACTGAAAGTGAAGTACCAAACCTTTTAAGCTTTCCACATGAAACTTTTTCGGGCCCAAAATTGCACAAAATCAATATAATAGTATCTCAAATTCAGCATGTAGCGACAGCGCTAGACAGGAAGCAATTGCTCCAGCATATGATAACTAGGCCTTTTCTTTTCTTTATCCTTTTACTATGCGCAGCGCAACGTTTCCTCAAACGGTCCACCCATGAAGTCCATATGATGTGTTGGACCCATGACATAAACATATTCTTGATCTCTTAAGTCAAGGCACCATATACTTCCCGTAGCAAGTAGCCTTACTACTAGGAACTACATATTCTGGCCCGTAGTCTTTGTATCTACTAGGAATCAGTAGTTCCTTTCCTGAGTACCAGTAGCAGGTTGGTAGAATTAAACAAATTAGAAACACCGATTTTTTTACTCAGCACAGACCTATAGAGCACGGGTACTCCGGAAATGTTGCCGTATACGCACCGGGTACGGGTACGGCAAAATCATACCAGGTACTTTTGGTATCTTTGGGTACGGCAAGGGTACTCCGTCAATACGCCTTGGGTACTTCGCGGGTACGTTTTAGCCCAAAATGAAATTTTTTCAAAATTCTAGAATTTTTCGTAAATAATTATAAAATGTTGGGCTTATTGTGTAATTTATTTGTCCTTTAAATACACAATTATACAGAGAGGTAGAGCGCAGTGACAACATCGATCGACTAGGTCTCCAAATCGGCAAATCGTAAGTTCTCTCTCTCTTCTTCTGTCTCTCTCTCTCTCTCTCTCTCTCTGTATATATATGTATGTATATATGCATGTGTATATGTATCTGAATGCTAGTTAAGTCAATAGATATGGATATATGTATCTGATTGAATGGGTTTATATTTCCTTTTATCAATGTTGCTTTTTGTGGTAAAATGAGTTTATATTTCATTTTATGCAATAAAAAATAGTGAAAAAATAATACTATATTCGCCGTACCCGTACCCTACTTTTTTGGGGTTTTGCCGTTTCCAGTACCGCGTACCCCCGTGCTCCATAGGCACAGACATTAGTCCCTTTATTACACGGCGCACTAGTTTTCTCCATGGCCACTAGCTGAACAGAAGGACCGTGAAGAAGTCATTAAACACATAAATTGCTAATAGAAGCTGATGATTCAGCTTTTGCAATTGGCAGGATTAAGCGTTGGAAACATCGAAAGTACCCCGAAAATCATTATGGTTACCAAAATTGCATCAGCAAAGCAAAAGAACGACCAGACTAAGCATAAATGTGCAAAATTGGTTCACCAGCTTTAAGAATAGAGGACAAAAACACTAGGATACAACTATTCACAACAAATCTCACCCCTCCTTCAATAAATCCACCTTACCTTGTCCGAAGTCCATGAATCGAGTCATCAAACTCTAGAACCGACATTTTTGCATCTTGAAACGCTAAGATGATTGAATCTCTTTTCCTACCACCCTCACCACCTGCTGCAGATAATATTGCCATTGTTTCAACATTACCATGCAACCTGAAACCCCAATTTCCAATCGGGTAACGAAAGCAAAACAAAAAACCAAACAATTAGACTGAAAACTCTACTACAATGAGCTAAGATAATTTCCCAAAGCAGGTACACACAATACGAATATTGGGTGGCTGAACATTACGACAAAAAGTTGGATATATGAAAGACATTGTCAATATGTCATTCAAAAAAAATTTAAAAATATTATCAAAACTAGCATCGTGTATATTTTGATAAACATATACAATTACAGAACTATAATTGTATATAACTACATAAATGCACATTGTGCATCCATATCTTTCAAAAGAAAATTATAGAACCTAGTGTTCCATCACTATTTAAAAGTCACAATTATTCGACCCTGTCTTTCGTGATGTAAAATGCATTTATAAAGAAACTTGAATGTACGAGCGTTGCGTTTTAAAGGAGAACATCGGGTGGGCGATCCTATTTAGTTTTTGGAATGTGACGAAAGAACTACTACAATTACAAAGAAAATCTGAAAGTAGGACGGCCGCCCGGACTCATCCGCCGCCATTGTTCAAGGGCATACCTATAATGGCAAACGAGCTCGAGCGAAGCCCCAGATATCCCCGCCATTACGCCGCCGCGCTTGGCTTCCGCCGTGCCTCTGGCTTCCCTGCCGCCCTCTTCTTGAACCCTAACGACGTAAATTTCCAAGACGTTGCCGGCGGTGACGACGAGGTTGGGAACGGGGCCGGCGGCGTTCTCCGGAGGCCAGTTGGCGTCGAGATCGTCGGTCTGAATCGTCGGCATCCGCGCGGCGGAGTCGGCGCTGCAATGCGTGATGAATCCCGACGCGCAGTTCTCGATGCCAGTCGGCAAGTGCATCATCTTGAACGCTGCGTAGCTCATCTTCTTGCTGCTGTGCTAATGCGGCGTCTGGAGCTGAGAGAGTTGCAGGTGGTGAGAGAGAAGACTAGGGTTTTGGGGAGTACAGAACGCTGTTTACCTCCATAGTGTTCTGGCGGGATGAATCTTCTGTTGATTCAGTGCACGAGTAGCAACCAGACGCAGAACATGCAACCCTAATTTAAATGGTCCTCCGACCCGATTGATGTAACGGCGTCTGCTTGGAACCCACCCGTTTCTATAACGGCCCGTTTGGTTGAATGATTTGTTTTGGGTGGATTTGTAATGAGGGAGGATTTGAAGGGGATATGTTAAGAAGGGTGGCCCCACATTTTAAGAAAGGTGGATTTGTAATGAGGTGTTTGGATGAATTTTTGAGAAGGGGGATTTGAAAGGTGGATATGATGGGAAAAAGTGTTAAATGACTTATTTGCCCCCACTTTAGTATTTTAATGGACAAATTGCGTTTATTTCATTATAATTACATTAAATAAATATATACAATTAATTATTGCATAAATTAAATAAATATATACAATTAATTATTGCATAAATTTGAATCAAGTTATCCTTAAATTATTTTAACATTTTCTGAT
>JAOTQK010000018.1:17993221-18010272 GCA_025642025.1 Rhododendron ferrugineum | reverse complement strand
TCGGTCTGGTTCCAAAATGAACGAGAACAACCCACATATGTGAAAAGTCAAGGGCAAAACAGTCAAAAAGCCACCCGAATTAACTAGCGACAGGGGTACCCCTGTCGGTAACTAACACGGGAAGAGCCGGAGATGGAATCCGGCTACACCTCAAATCCCCTTTCCATTTTGTTGTTACCAAACACTGGAGAAGAGGGAGAGGGGGATAACAAGTCAGGGGCTTGGTATATCCGGGAACAAAACCCCCATCCAACCGGCCCTAAGGAGTATCTTTTTTCCGGATATAAATACACCTTAAACCACGAATTTAGGATTTTAAACGAGTCGAGTCGATCTGAACTTTGTCGAACTCGAGCTCGGCTCATTTATTAAACGAGACAAAAATTTGAGTTTGAGATCGGCTCGAGCCTTAACGAGTCGAGCACTTATTGAACCGAACTGAGTCATTTACTAAACGAGTCTCTTTAATCGAGCCGAACCACCCTTAAAGAGCCGAGCTTTTGTCAAACGAGCCGAACTCGGCTTGTTTTTTAATAAACGAGCTGAAAAACTCGAGCTCGAGTTCGTCTCATTTACTAAACGAGCCAAACCAAACCTTAACGATGCTAGCCAAACTCGCAAGCTGCTCGGTTCGTTTACAGGCCTAAACACAAACTAATGCCTTTCTTCTCTATCTATCGTTAAATCCAGTTGAACCACTTGCCATTACTGGCCTTCCTTCCATATCACTTGGATGGACACTGAATCGATTTGGCTGCACAAGTGACTACAAAATCAATTGGTTGGACCTTTTTTTTTTAAACATGATTAGTTGGACTTGACAAACTCGAATTTTACTTTCGCCTCAAATTTACATGGGGAATAGGATATGGATTTTGAAAACTTATGAAACCCTTGACCCAAATCCTCTTAACAGGTATGGTTTATCGAAAAGCCCCAAATATAAAATTAATAAATCGGAAAAACTAATTGAAAACAATACGCAAAAAGAATCAAGCAAAAATTCCAATCCGAAAAGTAAACAACTCATCGCCGAATCAATGGGTCCTTTGAGCTCATGAGAAACTTTATAGAGAGAGGAAGTGTATTCATTTACCCCCACAAACAAAAAGAAAGAAAGTGGGTTCTCAAATTCTGAAATTGAAAATTATTTGTTCTCTAGCATTTTAAAGAAACAATAATTGTTCAAATTAAATTCACAAACCGATCGAAATTGCGATATTTGTCGTCTAAACCCAAGATATTGGGTGATCTTGGGAAGAATGCGTTCAAATAGTTTCTTCCATATGAACTCTCAGTCTGGTTTGATCGAAGAATTAGTTTGATCCCCATCCATTCTTTCGGTCGTGGGTTTTGCTCTTGAGTTGAGGCTGGGATGTAGATGTGAGTTGGAGAGACCAGGGAATACACAAAAGTATTATTTTTGAACATGGATTATGCGAATTCGAAGCTTGCATAAAATCCATCAGGAGAATTTTTTTGTTCAATCTTCTTCGTTCTACGGCTACCGCATGGATGATCCGAGCTGTTTAATAAATTTAAAAAAAAATTCGATTGAGCCCTTGAAAAATAAACTCAATCCGATATGTGTAGGTGCTCGATCTAATTTTTGAAAAATAAAAAAAAGAGCTCGGAGTGGACCCCACACGACCCCTTTTTGTTTGACTTTTGCGTTCACCAACAACCGTGATGTGGATACCACAGTTACCGAGTCATTATTTTCTGTTATTGGGTTGACGGAAAGGTAGCGAATATCAAGTAAAATTTTATAGGGACGATTTTAAAAGAAAATTGATATTCGCGCTCCACTTTTTACTGATGGCGTTATACTTTGTTCATAAGAAGCTCCATTAATAAAAAATAGAGCGCCAAAATCAGTTTCCTTTTAAAACTTGTTGTATTTTATAAGGACATAAAAAAGTAGGTAAGCCATATTTGTTTTATTTTACTGTAATTTTAAGGGTTTGCTTTGTAAACCTGTAAAAGATTTCTACGGTACCTATATATATCTCCCTGCGTTGTCGCTCGATTCCTTCCATTGCCCGATGTCGATGAAGAGGACTTCTGTGGGTTCGTTATCAATATCATCATCATCATGGAAAAGAACAAGGTTTGAATTCGACGATTAATCTAAGGTATATGATATCTGCTTTACGCTCTCTTCGATGGTCCTGTTAGATACGTGATGTACAAGCTTCATACTACAGGGCTATCGGTAACGATGATGATCATAAGGGAAACGGTTCGAGTATGATACCAAATTTGACTCCTGTATTCGAACTGCCTAGTCAGAAATATCCCTTCTCTATGGGCTCTTTTGCCCTGGGCTCCAGGATCTATCTGCTCGGCGGTGAAGTTGGACTCCATGGTGAAGTTGATTTCGTTCCTCAGGAAAAAGATGGAACTCAGCGCATCTCTGAAAAAGTGTATTTCTTTGATACTGCTGCAGCTGCCGTTTCGCCCTCCTCCTCGCCTTTGTCGGCGGCAACTCCCATGGAAGGCGGTGAGATTCAACCGCTGGGCATTCACGTGAACGGGATGATATACGTCATTTCACAGCTGCCTTGCCTCAACACTTACTTCCGTGAGGAGGAACCATTATTCGAGGTTTTCGACCCACAGGCTAACGAGGGCAAGGGAGAGTGGTCTTCCTTGCCCAGACCACCTTTCTATCCCCGCTCTAGTTACCACGGGACCCGTGAAATTAACGGGCTTGATTCTCTCGCATGCTTTATTTCTTCACCACCAAAGAGGACCACGTGTACGTTTTCGATGTTTACTACCGCCAATGGACGGCTTTGGATGTCTACAGCAGGCCGGGTTATAACGGCAGTCTGTCCTTTGGGGAGCCAGTCGTGCCCGTATCTGACTCTGCATGGGCTTCCCTTGGTTCTTCTTGCCACTTTGGGACGTCCCCTGTTAGTACTTTTGATCTCAAGGCATATTTTGGATTGGTGGGGAGAGATGTCGAAGGCCTCGGTTACCATTTTGATCTTGAGCCACCTCTGGCCTTTGAGGTTCGCTACAATCTACTCGACATGAGGAATGGCTGGTTTTGTCTTCTCAAATTTGGCAATGATGAGGAGGGCTTCTGCAGAGGGAAGGCATATGTTTCTGCTACCATCTTTCTCCTTGTCGAAAAGAGCAAGGATAAGGTCTCTGCTGACGAATCAGATTATTGGCTGGGTCATAGATATTTGCCCCCAGCGGATGTCCCAAGGGACGCCAGCACGGCTGTTGGGGAGGTCCAAGTGTTTGGTGCTGAAGAACTCCGTAGCTCTTTATTTGCTGCTGGGGTCGAAAAATTCAATGTGACTTATAACGCGGTTGGTTGCTTCGTTTTGTAAGTTGCTTCGAACCCCTTCCCGTTCTTTTCATTTTCGATTAATTTCTTTATCCGTTGCTGTTTTCTGTCAGGTTTTTTTTTTGTTTGCTTGTTTTCTATTTCCTTTGGAACCATATTTCATTCCAACAATATCACCTTAACCTTCCTACGAGCGTGGATTGTGAGCGTGGAACCATATTTCATTCTGACAATATCAGTTTTTTTTTTTTGTTTCCTGCGTAATGAGTAGTTATAGAGCCTTATCCTGTCACCAAGTACTGTCGAACATGAGAACAAGAGGAGTTTAGTGGTGAACAGGCTTAACAAATCTATTGAAGATTTACAGTGTCCTGTGTGTTGAAGATCAATGGTCTTATTTTGCTTCATGTGGTCCTATCCTGTATTTCAAGTCATGGTGTTTTCAACTCATGACCAGACAATCTAGACGAACGACCAGGCAAACACACACGCGTGACTTTTTCCTACAACACACGAGCCCGTCTTCCTACCTGGTTACTCCTCCTCTAGAACGTCAACAAGTGCGGATCAAAGTGTGTCAAACTGCAGCTCTTTAAGAAGTTTTGGCCCTATATTAATAGATATGAGAAATGAAGAAAATTGTACTCCTCAATTTGAAAATTGTTCTCCTCAATTTGAAAATTGTTCTAGTTTGGTGGTTTTGTTTATCTCCCCATGAGTTCGTACAGATTGGATGAAATGTGAAGGAATAAAGTACGTACACTCCAGTTTTAGTTCCATTTGCTTACAAAAGGAAAAAAAGAGAGTTGCCCTTGGGAAGAACAAGTCAATTGCAGAGAAACATGAATTGAAGGGTTATTTCACTTTTCAAATCTTTGCTTACATTTACTTTGATGTATATCGCTAGAGCCGGGGACAAATGAAGAAGGTAAATCAACAAGTGGATCAGGCTAACGGCCGAACAAGCACCGATTGATTAGCCACCGAAGCGATTGACCGATACAATACTAGCGCGAAGAGCATCAACAGCGGAATGGAATTCAAAAATTCGACAAGATAAGAGCTATAGAAGTCTAAACCTAATCTGGCTTTCCGGTTGTTTCAATCTCCGTTACGTTGATATATTTGATTCTGATCTTTGGGCTAGGCAATCACCTTTTTGTTAATTATATGGCTTGATGAGACATTTATGAGCTACTTAATTATCAACTGCTGTTGTGGGCTAGCAGTGTATTGACATTGCACTAAACGAGTTATTTGCTGATATTTTGCTTTTGCATGCTATGGTGAAGTTTTTGGCTCAAATATCACTTGTCTATTTCACTGTCCCGATCTTAAGCGGATGTTTAACAAGTATCACTAAGAACATTGCAGCATTACAGGGTTGCCTTAGGCCCTTAGCTAACATTTACATGCCTCTCAACATCATTTGTAAGCACTTTAGCATTAGCTACTAGAAAAATAGAGGGAATTGAGGCTCTGTTTATTTCGATGTAAAATGTTTTACGATGTAAAATACTGTATTTTTTTAAAAAACAAAATTTAAACTTTTATTTTTCGGTATTTAGTTGGCACAAGAAAAAACAATGGAGTAAATTAAACTTCAAACTTTATCTTTGTGTGTCAGATTTTCAATCAAAGGTGCTAGGAGAGAGAGAGAGAGAGAGAGAGAGAGAATTGGGGGAAAGTGGGAGACAAACTGATTTTGGTTGCCGACCAAGGGATAACGTAGTGCTGGCTTGCGCGAGGGGAGTTGAACCGGAAAATAACTTACGGATGTTTTGAGCAAAAGTTATTTTACCTCTATTTCAGGAATTTTTTTTACAAATAAAACATTTTACTCCTACTTCGTCCAACCAAACACCAAAAAATGAATAAAATATTTTACAGAAAAATATTTTACGTTGAAACAAACGGAGCCTGAATGTGCCTTTACTTAATTATAAAAGCACTATTGAATTGAAGTGTCACTGTGTTATGAAAATTGCGTTGCAGTTAATGTTAAACACTAATGAATAAATTTTAGAATTCATTTATAACAAAGCGAAGCACAAAGATCATCCGCAAAAATACATTGCTTAGATCCAAAAAGTCCAAGAAAACAGGGGCCAAAGTAGTATCAGATAGATAGGAATTCTTAAGCTCCATCACAAGGTCCAAGCTATCTGTTCGGATTACCAGCTTCGGAACTCCATCGTTATTCGTTACATACCAAACCCTGGAAAATCCAACTGGAAGAAAATGAGTCCTGCTACCCAAAACACAAATCAAATCCCAAATCAATGCTGTACGGATTCAACAGAAAACATCGAACTATGGACACCAAGGATCAATCTCCATTGCTGTTTGATCGTTCACCCCGAAGTTCCAATACTTGCCCTAATGCTACCCTATCTGGTTCATTCACTTTGTTCTTAAACAGAAAAACAAAATAAGTGTGCCAACCTACTGCTTGTGTTGTGAAGAATATATAACCATTTAACGCTTTGTTACAATGTCCTTTATCAATAGAATGTTACAGTTGTTAAAAGGTACACACAGATTCTATTTTGAGAGCAATAAAAAGAGTATGTTGCAAGAGACCTAAGCGCATTGGCTAGAAAATCAACTAACGCCAGCAATTACCATCTGCAAGCTGGCACCATTTAAAGATCGTTTATACAAAGAATTGCATATTCCATCATAGTTCAAAACACCAAGGCCAAAGAAGAACGAGTATGCATACGGAACAATTGCAAAATTTCTCCAACGGCTAGAAGTTCGCCAAAAGTCATATTCTCTTTCAGCAGCTGCTCCGAGGTCCCAAGGCAATATCACAGTCCGAGTTCCTACTTAATGCTCAAGAGTCAAGACTAATCAACATTCATCTGTATGAAACAAGAATAGTGTCATTATTATGATCAGGAAGGTTATTCCTTGACGATTCAAAACAGAACTTACAGATTTAGCAAGCTCTTTTGCCTTCTCATCATCAAAACCAAGGGCTTCCAGTATCTTATGACCTGCACAATCTTTTTCTGACCAAATACCAAGGAGCAAATGTGTTGAAGTAATTTCCCCACTTTCACCTGCAATTTATGACAACGTAAATGATATATTTAATAAAAGGGGAAGCGGAATTCTTTTAGCTTACATAAACTGGACACCAAACCCATAAAATGTGGTTGAATACAATATTATGGAAAAAACCATTAAAGAGAGTAATTGCCATGGTATCAAACAAAAGAACCTTGCTAACCACAACAAAATCTGTGCACAGATTATCTGTGTGGACAGATTTACCGCAAACAAAATAAGGGTTAATCTCCTAGAGCATTTGTCAGTTTTCTAACAGATATTGCCAATTGAGATCTCTAGGCAGAGCCTTTGGTTGGGCTTGATAGCCTTGCCCACCTAAATTCAATGGGTGGTGACCAGCATTGGCTTCTTGCACACAAAAGAGTTGAAAGACTAGCGCGAAAGAAAAAGCAGCTGCAGATGTGCCACTATGGGTTGGGCCGTTCTTGTTTTTTCTCCTTAGTTTGTCTACAAATACCCAAGGGAGTCTTAAGGTTGTAGTAGCAAGAGATGTGGTCCAAGGAGTTTTACATTCAAAATACACCTTTTTCCTTGAAAATTAGGTTGTCAACATAGTCCAACTCTGAGAACAAAACCACCAAGTACACCAAAGGCACGAGAAAGACACTACAATAGCAGCCGGAGAAGTGGTCACAAAACCCTTAAAAGTAATATTATTGACACATATCCACGCGAGTGCATGACTACAACATTGATATAACTATTGTTTCATCTCGTAAAAAATATCAGGTTTCTGCAAAGTGAGCACACAGATCATTCACAAACAATTCCAACAACCTAGAAAATCAATTTTTCCCCAGACCCCGCAATGGCGGGAGCCTCGTGCACTGGGTTTGCCCTTCAGAAAATCAATTTTTCCACAGAAGACAGCACAATAACATTACTCCTAGGCCATACTGCAATCTGAAAACATGGTTCAACATTATCCTATGGCACTGAGGTTAATCTGAATCTTGCTATGCATCTTCAAGTTTCATGCAGTGTGAGAACCTAAGTAACGGTGGAAATTTTCTGCTCCTTGTTGTTTTGACAGTTACTCGGCGTATTTTCGAACTAGAGGTCTAGGGCCAAAGACGGAAGCACACTGCTAATGGGGGCCACAGCCCCCACGTGGTTTTGGATTTTCATAATTATCTAAGTATTTTTTTTGTTTAAACATCAAAATTATAAAGGGTGCCCTCCCTGAATAAAAATAGTGGATCAGAAACGGCATTTTCAACTATAAATATTGCCATAACACATGCTTCGGATGGAGGATGAGTTTCTCACAAATGCTTTGGTTATATTTATTGAGAAGGAAATTACTGGAACAGTTAGTTCCAACTTCATCATAGATGACTTTCGGATCTAAGGTATTATTAGATTCCATTTTGACACATGCTTGAGGTATAACATATTGAGAAACTTTTATTTTTTCACCTCTTAGTTGTTTTTAGTTTGTTAAGATCACCTAGATATTGTGTTTTGTAATGGGTATTATTTGGTCACTCAGATATTTTATGTTTATATTCATCATCATCGAAATTTCAAAATTTTATTTTTCATGTTGTGGCCAGCCCCCTCATATAGAAAATCCTGGTTCTGTCCCTGTCTAGAGCTTCATGAATTGTAACTAACAGAAGGATTTTTCCATCAACAACCTAAGCCCAGTCTTTCAAAGTTCAAATAACTTTTGCAGGATTACTTCAACAGCTACTGGGAATGATTAGGATTAGCAAAAACTAGCATCGAAATTATTCCAATAAGAAACTTAAACTAAAATAGCGGAAACTGAATCCCATAAAGGACTCATGCCAAATAAACAAAAGAAATTACCACCAAAAGCCATAATGAAAAGCATTTGATGAAGCAAAATAGAGGAAAATTATTCATGCGAGGCTTCGCTTGGTTTGATTTGGTTTACCGTAAGCAAGCTTTCATAAAGATAAAATAGTGAGGGCAGGAAAAGAGGGCCTATGCAAATCAGTCTGGTTTTTCGAAGAATGAAACCTGCGACACTGGAACAATGGGGTGATGAAAGGAATGCTAGAACCCTCAATGAGAACCAGCTGATTGATAAATGAAAAGCAATTCACAAACTAAAAGCTAATGAAATATTGAAACTCGTAAGATTTAACCCATGTACAGAGCCAGAAAGGTTAGACATTTGAATACAGCCTAGCTAGGTCAGATGGGATAAGCACCAAAATAGTAGGACTTGGCTCCTAATGTGCCCATCTTCTTCCAAACGAAGTTTTCCATTCTCACCCAAAGTGTTACCAAAAGTTGAAAAGCAAAGAGGAAAAAACAGCCAGTGGAAAATGCAAAATGAACTAAAAGCTGATTCGCAAAGCCCTGGAATACCGCAACTCTTGAGGTACCTGTGGAACAGTACTTGAAAACACAAATGTTCCTTCTACATGAAGATACAGTTGAAAGGGGAATGATAGAAATGTACAAGTATAAGGTGGATGTTAGATGTATTTGGATCTTGCTCCCTTCTTTGTTTCTTAAACTCTATCCATATTCCCCATTTTGATGTTTTATTTGGCTATTTCTAGAACCTAAGTTGTCGAGCAACATTTGCATTTATCTACTCGCTTGTTGTTGGCAGTAAAAACCTAGCCTCATAAGACCTATTGGGGTATCTATGAGACCCAAAAGGTACTGTTGTAGCATGGACATCTGCCCATAAAAGTTCCAACAGTTGACTAACACATGCTGCAAAACTGACCGTGCTTTCCCCTGAAAAGAAACTAGAGTCATGCACATAGGACTTTGTTACCATGGAGTAAAAGCAACCGAAAATATTGGGATATCTTTAACTCTGGACCTCTGGTTAATGGAGCACATCATTTGTTCAACCTCCGCCTTTGAGGTTCTCCACAAAATTTTCCGACTTTCTTGCAACCTCATCTGCAACATATTCTATACGTAAATGAACACATTATATTCCTTGACTAAGACAACACAAAAATTATATCACGTATGCCCATTTCACTAGATTCGATTTCATGTCACGACAGCTAAATGCAGAATTAGTACTGAGAGGACTCATACGCCTTGGCCCACACACCTAGGGCCCTGAAATTCTACCAAGTAGCACAAGCCATTAGTCAATATAGCCAACCCAAATGAAGCCCAAGCAATAATGTCAATCCAGAGATTATAAAATCCATTAGAGGATGATACACGACCTGATTTTAGTATCTCATCAACGGCCCAATTGATGGCTCTCTGAGCTGGTTCAGTCAATGGAGATTCCCAAGGAGACTCATAGCCTTCGACAGATTTTCCAAGTAAATAAATAGTTTCTTCTCGCACCTTGTAATATTTTATTCCATTTGACCTCAAATATTTTGCAGCGGTACTGTTTCCTGCAAAGAAACCAGAAGACAACATGAACAAGGTAATGAGAAAAAATATACTGCATTGCTTTAAATAAGAAAACATAAATCCATGCAAGGAGGCACTTGACAAGCAGCATGCTGAAACTTCATTCCAATAATCGCTCAATTAGTTTGAATGACAAATTTCTTTTGCCTCAAGCATTATCACTTCCATTTCTTGCAGTAAAGTGCAAAGAAACCGCCAGGCTTCATTTAGCACCAATCTCCAGTGTCATTCCAACCACAAGAAGTACCCATTGAGAACCACATTGGGCAACCATTTTCAATTTCAAAGTGTCATGGTGGCGAAATAACGAATATGCACAGCTAAGGTAAGTTTGGTCCTTAAAACTACATTTGAGATACAAAAAAGAAAAAAAAAACTAAACTGCAACGTGGACACATTAATTGCATGGACGCAAAGTTTAAATTATGCGGAATAGCTCTGGAAACCATGTACTGGATGCATTGCAAGCACACAAGTTTTCTAATTAACGTAAAGAGAAACAAAATTGCTAACCCTCAGCCAAGATGCCCATCAAAAGACATTCAGTCCCTTTTTTTGGATACTTAAGCTTGTACGCTTCCACTTCCCCCAACGCAATCGACCTAATCGCCCTTGCTGACCATCTGAACACCATCAAGAACCCACATCACCAATCACAACTATCCCCCAAATCATGACAAGCAAAAAAGGAGTACAATCATAACTGCTACTTTAATAAACTAACTTTGGCAGTTTCTCAGAAGAAGTCCTCTCTGGTTTCCTGCAAAAATCACACCAATCACGGTCAACAACACATCTTCCCAGACAAACAAAATGATCGGTTAGGCTCCAATTTAACAGATGCAGCTTTCAAATAAGGTGATTTGATATTGTCATTAATTAAAATAGCTCAAATTTGGGCTTGTTTGGAAATCGGAGAAACACAAGAAACTAAGTTAAAAACTAAAAAAATTCCCTCCCGAGTTTGATTCGTAATTTGGAAAGAGGAAGGGAAAAATGTTTGATCCTCCTCCTCAGCATTTTCCATATAACATCTCCCGTACTTTCCCTCCCTTATTTCTCTTCTTTGCTCTCCCCATCCACAACTTCCAAAATTACTCTCTTGAAGTCATTTTCCTTCAAGTTGGAGACCTTTACCGATTTGAAATAACCATCTATAAGAGGGATTTCAAATCATCCATCCAAACAATCACACAATTGATTCAACTGAAAAATGTTACTCTACCTCAAATCCACTTTACTCTACAGATTCAGAAAGCCATCAATATCCAAACTATTTAATACTCCCTCCGTCCAAAAAAGAATGACAATTTTTGAAACTCGTGTCATTTTTCATCGCTTATATCTTTCAATCTATAATGTTTTTCATGAATTTGAAAACTTTGTATAATAGAACTAATCGAGAGCTATCAAACAAGATCCATATTGCATATTTTTTTAGATTCATATTGAAAAATATAAAGAATTGAAATTGGCACCATACCAAAAATTGACATCTAATTTGGGACGGAGGGAGTACTTATTATTATACCTTGGATGAAACAGTACACCCATCCCTTCATTCCAAATCCTCACTCTCTATAAGTTAACTTACTCAGTTGGGAGACTAAGCGAGACTGCTGCGACGGCTGGACGGCGGTGCTTTAAGACTCCGCGGCGGGCGTTGGTTGTCCGGAGCGAGAGATTGCGTCCGATTAGGGAACTTACGACCAAGTTGTAAGGATGGAGATTCAGTGAATGACGGAATGGATAATCGTCGGTTTTTCTACAGCAAGTTGGGATTGCTAGTGCTGAAATGGCGTGGGCGGCCATTAATTTGCAGAAACCCTAGGTTTCCTAGGGGGATTTCGAAAGCTCTGTGCTTGGTTCGTTTACAGCATCTGTGGAAGAAGAGCAGTCGAAGGATTTCCGCGAGTTGACAGAAGAACCTCTTTTTTTGGGGAGGTTGAAGATAGAAGAACCTTCTTCGCAACGCGCAAAACTACACTGCAACTCCACTATCATCTGAGCTTTGGCAGAGCTCGAGCTCGGCTCTTTTAAGTAAATGAGTCTAAAAATTTTGAGCTCAAGATCGGTTCGAGCATTAACGAATTGAGCTTAGACATTTACTAAGGTGCCGCTTCGGTTTCTTTAAAAATGAATTTTTAGAAAATGAAAGTAATGTTAAGTTCAAAAATTATGTGTTTACGTAAATAATTTTTCTACCAATATACATTTTGTTTGATAGATCTTATTGAGATCTTTTAAACAGTGCAAAAAGAATTAAAAAAATATTTTTTATTTTTATTATATTTGAATTTGAAATTACCTTCTTTTTTAGAAAAAAGGTTTAAAAAGAAAGCGGAACGGAGCCTAAACGAGCCTCTTTAATCGAGTCAAGCCTCCCTTAATGAGCCGAACATTGTCGAATGAGCCGAGAGTCGAGCTCCACTCAGCTCATTTACTAAACAAGCTGATAACTTGAGCTCGGCTCGTTTAGCGCCAAACGTTAACAGGTCAAGCCGAGCTCACGAGCTAGTCGGTTCATTTGCAGCTCTATGACTAAAAATAAAGCTTTTTTTCTTTATCATCAACTGAAAATAAAGATTTGGATTTGGATTTTGTTTTTATTTTTCCTTTTCTACAGAATTAGTTTAATTTAGTACATCAAGAACTCACCGAGAAGCGCATGAATTGAACCGAATACTTTCATATAAAAAATAGTTCAAAATTACAGTAGTATTGTTATTGTTTGTGTATGATTGTATACGTATTGTTGTTTTGACATAGTATAAAAGACCGTTATTAAATTTGCTATTGCTAACTGTCATTTATTAGGTGGTAGATAGTATGCATGTAATACCAAACTAATTAGAATTTCAATAAACATTTCACGAATATTAATAGATTTTTATAAATATCAAAACAATTTTTTCCGAATGTCGATGCACTTTTCATTCATTTCCTAAGGGCGGTGGCTAGCATTTTCCATACAAATATACTGTCAGAGGTGGAGGAGAAAGGAGATTCCATTCAACTCTAGTTGAACTTAAAACAAAAAACAAGCATATGTTGAGTTTGGACTTTGTTGCAGTGGTTTGTATTTATAATTTCATGTATAGACTTGCGAATCTAAGAGACCATAAATTGGTGGTAACTATCATCGAAATAAAATACTAGCCCACCTTGATTAATAAAAGTAAATCAATTTCATCTTATTAATTAGTCCACATTCCCAAACTCATGTAATTCTGAATGAATGTGTTACAGGAAGCACAAAAACCAGCTCTTCTTTTCCGTGGCTTGAAATTGAAAAAAAAGAAAAAGAAAAAAAATGAAGTTTGAATGTTGAAGGGAATGACACTAATTTGTTGATTGAAAGAAGAAATAAGGAGCCTCATTGTGGAATTGTGTTGAAAGGTAGGAAAAGAGAGAAAGGGTATAGTTGAATAAAGTGAGAAAAAAGAGGGGCACACATTATTAAAATTGCCCTAATTATTGTTTTTAGCCCATTCTCGGACAATTGATGTTTTACCCTAACTTTGAAATATTTTTCCTTACCCAACATTACGATCGAAATTAAAGTCCTATTTGATCCTTGGGGTGATGGTAAGTGGATTGATGGAGGTGAGAAGAGTTCCAATTGTTGGTGGTTTGTTCATGAGACCGTGTGTCCACCATATAAAGCGTTCTTTTCGTGTCTTGTGTGCGAAGTACTTTACTCTCTATTTACATAACTTTTAACCGCATACAATTAGAGTTCAAAAATATGCACCTTTGTTTTAAGTGATTCTCTTTGTGATCGAGTACATAACACGGTGAGAATTGAAGTCAAGACTCGGTCCGGAGAGAACTTTCAACGACATTTTACTTACGACCGATGCCCGTATCCACACACGCTAAGATAGGTGTCGTGACTTGTTTTTATGACTCGATAGCATGTAGAACTGGTATTGCCCGTTATATCTTTGTGATGGTTTTGTGTTCTTGATTTGAGATACTGATGAGATGCGTGTAGGTTTGTGGGTTCCATGTGAAGAGATCCACGGTGTTTTGTGGGTGATTACTGCTGAAAACTCTCACGAGACTTCATTCATCCTATCGGGGCCGCCCGTGGGTTTAAAAGAGTTATCCATTTTAATTTGTTTCCATTAGTTGCATTTGTTTTGGTTTGCTATGGACTATCAAAGCGTAAGTTGGGGAGTGCGATAAGTGCCAAAATATTGGTATTTTGGCCCTCCAAACTACACTTGTTCTACACTTGTTAGCCATTTATCTTTGTTACTTCATTTTGCTCTTGTTTTGTTTATAGGTTGTTCGATTTTGGATAAAAACATGATTTAAAAGAACTGCTGGGTCAAAATGCAGAATTACTCAAAGTTGGAGTGTCAACTAATTATTACGCGAAGTTCAAAGGACCTTTATGTGATTAATACAACCCCGTTCTTTTAAGAGTTTTGGGTTTTGGATTTTAATTATTATTCTATTTCTCTCCAATTATTACTTTCATTTTTCTCTCTATCTCTTTCCAATTATTATTCTTATTTTCAATCATTACTCTATTTTTCTCTACATTTATTACCTGCAAATCCAAATTCAAAATACTAAAACCAATGGAGTCATATCTTTATACATGATTCCTACTGACTCGGCAGTCAGCTTGGGAGAACTTGAACGGGGAATTAGGAACGGGCCGTGGGCATTGTGGCAGCGGAGGAAAAAGATAAGGCAAAAGGAAATTCTTCTTTTGAACATGGAGATTAAACCATCATTCATGTCTCTCTTTTGAAAAAATTTCAAAATGACACCTGAACTTTGCACCAAATGTCATAAAGACACATGAACTTAAGTTTATTTCAATTAAACACCTGTACTAACAAAATCTCCAAATTTAGACACCTAAACTTAAGTTTATTTCAATAAAACACCTGTACTAACAAAAATTCTCAAATTTAGACCCCACCATTATACTCCGTCCCAAAAATTGCTGACATAGCATCTCTAACCCGTTGAAGTTGCCGCATTGCACATGTATCTAACAAGGGACGATGCACCCAAGCGAAACCCATAGGC
The DNA here is from genome assembly GCA_025642025.1 of Rhododendron ferrugineum. NCBI lineage: Eukaryota > Viridiplantae > Streptophyta > Magnoliopsida > Ericales > Ericaceae > Rhododendron > Rhododendron ferrugineum. The sequence continues at coordinate 17,995,463 of JAOTQK010000018.1, read as the reverse complement.
AGACTTCAGATCTAGGGTTGAAGTGAGGAAGATGGTGGAACAATAAGCAGACTTTTGGAGAGAGAAATGGACAGAATATAACAGCGGGAGTCTAAATTTGGGAATTTGGGACTTTTGGAGAGAGAAAATTTCTGTTATATCCCTTCGACTTTAGGTGAAAGTTCACTTTGGTCCTTCATGTTTCCATTTGGACAAACTTAACCTTGCATTTTGAAATAGGTTTCAATGTCAACCTAGTGTTGGATGCCGTTACTTTTTTTGGACGGCAAATCGACATGTGCCGAGCACGTGACCATTTTTGAGGGGTAGAATTGCCCATTCACCTCCTCCCTTTGGTCCTTATACTTCTCCATTATCACCTTCCATCACACTACTCATCTGTCGTTCAAAATAATCACACCATTCACAATCACCATCAGTTTCTCCATTTCCTGCAAAATGGAATTCATCCCACGTGAATTCAGTACTTCGTTCAAGGTTGAATTTTTTTCCAAGCACAACCAGATCCGACCCATTTAAATCTGAACTAACCCCATTATCAGCCTTGATCGAGCTAATCTGATTGTTACTAAAACCATTATCTCTCTTTCAACACCAAACTGTATGCTGACTAATCCTTCTAAATTCACCTCCAAATAAAAACCCAGTTCACCAATTGGCCCCAGGGCCCAGAGTTAGAGGCACTCCTCAATTTCCAACAAACCAATACAATATGATGGGCAAAGAACACTGCCACCAAGTCTTAAACTCAAAACCCTATTCAAATTATGTGTATTGCTACAGAAGTAAATACAATTGGGTATTAAGAATACCTCTTAGTGAAACTGCTGTTGCAATGAATTGCCGACAGGGGTGGTCTGATTTGGTGAGACAATTAGGAATTCAAGGTTTGAAGCAATCTGATGGACTGTGGATTGAAATGGAGGCAGAGGTGACGACAACAGTGTATATTGTGGTGGTCGGCTGGGGGAAGGAATATGAGTGTTTGAATTGGACATTTACTGAAGCCGACTGTGATCTGGATATATCTCGACCGTTTCACCGCCGTCATCAATATTTCTTGGCTCTCTCAGGTCGTTGATGGGAAACAAGAAGGAGACGAGGGAGGAAGGGGTTGGTGAGGGGAGGAGAGAGATGTGGCTGGAGGAGTGGAGGAGGGAAGGGGAGGAGAAGGGACGGAGAGTGACAGGAGGGAGGGAGGAGTGGGGTAGGAGAGAGAGACGTGAGTTTTTTGAGAGGCAGGAAATGTCCAAGTATGCCCCTCACGTGATGGGCACATGTGCATTTTCCTTCCAAAAAATAAACGGAAGGCAACGAGGGTTGACATTGAAACCGATTTCAAAATGTAAGGTTATGTTTGTCCAAATTAAAATGTGAAAGACCAAAATGAATTTTCGCTTAAAGTCAAAGGGATATAATAGAAATTTTCTCTTGAAATAAACTTAAGTTCATGTGTTTAAATTTGAGGATTTTGTTAGTATAGGTGTTTAATTAAAATAAACTTAAGTTCAGGTGTCTCTGTGATATTTGGTACAAAGTTCAGGTGCCATTTTGAAATTTTCCCCTCTGTTTTTAATGGCCGGCTAAACTCCCTGTCTAGGGCGTAGATGAATGCTTTGAATGGAGTTAACAATGCTGACTTGGACTGGAGTTAACAGTGGCAAATTAAACTATTGTTAGAGTATTACATTACATTAAGGTAAAGTTAATTTTTTTTTATAACAATAGGTAAAATTATAGCTATTTACTAAATATTACATATATTTGTATAATTTTAATTTATCACTTTTAAATATCTCACGGTTCAGTTCGGATAATTCATGGTTCTATAATAAAAAACCGTGTACCAAACCGTAATTCACGGTTTCTTAATTTGTGAATTTGTATCTGGACTATTAATCCATGGATCCAATCCAAAATGTACGGATCGATTGGGTTTGGACCGGTTTCACGATTTACCGGCTTTTCTGGACTGCCCTATGTGAATGGATTCCTATAAGGAATAAATATGAAAAAGCTTCTGTAGATCACTTCTCCTAAAGAAGTTGCTAGAAGTCGCTATAAAATTGGCTCTGAAGTGAACTGATTTGACCAATAAACAGAGAGCAAAGAGGGAGAGCAATCAATAGGGTTAAAATAGAAAGAGAAATGTTTATAAAAAATTAGTGGGAGGTCCACTGTAGCATGTTTGTAACCCACTAAGTCCACTAATCAAATCTCTAACCCACTAAGTCCACTAATA
>JAOTQK010000018.1:17974311-17993175 GCA_025642025.1 Rhododendron ferrugineum | reverse complement strand
GATTAGTAGGTTAGTGGACTTAAGGGGTTATAGAATTTAGAAGTGGACTTATGGGGTTTGGAATATGGTACAGTGGACCTAGGGAAAATTCTCCCGTCACAAGCCCTTAAGTTTTTGCTTTAGCTTTCCATATGTGACTTTTTAACTCATTTCTTCTCACCTGCTGCTTTATTTTACACATTCTTCAGCATTGCTGGCCTAACAAGAATAGAATGTCCCCAAAGCACAGGGAATCCAAGCAAGGCATCTCAAGTTTTCAATTGAAAATTTATTCTTGGTTATAGGTTTTCAAAATTTATTTTCTGATGATTTTATTTTTGGAAGATGATGACTCGAATTATTTTTGAGAAAATATCAAAAAGATGTTTTGGTGTTATTAAAAACCATTTCGTTACAAGATGAATATATAGGATATGAAAATGACGATGCTTTTGTTTTCAAAAATAGGTTTTCTGCAACCAGGCATAAGATACTGAACTTTCAGATGTCTTTTGTAAAAAAAAAAAAATGTTATGAAGGACACCAAGCTCCTGATATCGAGTAAATCTTTCATATTCCTTCATACTATGAAAATTGTTCAGCACGGTTTCATGCACACTTTTTCACTTTAAAACAAAATTGATGCCTTCCCTCCATTTCCCTCTTCCTCAAATCTCATGCAGAAATTACAGACAGCTTCCTCATCAAACCATTCTTTTTCCTTTTTCTTTCTAAATTGGAACCCTCAGTTGCTACCGAATCGAGTTGAAGGTTTCTTGTGAGTAACCATTTCCTAATTGCTTCCTGTAGAAGTGAAGGAATAAGGAGGCATGAAGTTGGTGGTGGAAGTAGTTGATGCTCATGACCTCTCAGCTGGTCCTTTTTGTACAAGTTGATTTCAAAAACCAGTTTAGTCGTGAACACGAACTTTCCACAAGAATCTCAACCCCATTTGGAACCAAAAACTTTTACTATTTCATTTTGACAAAACCCAAAACCACCACCACCAATCCATCGCGAGAGATCCCTGTTTACAATGAGAGGAGAGCTATTTTCTTGGAAGGGTGAGAATTCCTTGCTCAGATATTGTCAAGAAAGGTGAAGAAGTTTATCAAACTTTCCAACTTGAAAATAAGAAGTGGTTTTCCGCATTTGTGAAAGGTGAGATAGGCCTCAAAGTCTATATCTCAATGGAATCCAACCTCGATTCTCCTCTTTCTTTGCCTCCACCATCACAACCACCACAATCAGAAACTACAAAACCCAAAGTTTCTGTTGTTAGTCCTCCTAAAGCTGTCTTAGAAGAGCCAGAAAAAGAAATTTCCGCGGCTTCTGTAAGAGAAACATCCAGTTCCCAGTAACTCTAGACATAGTGCAGCAGCAGAAGAAGAAGGGGAGAAGGAAACAACCAAAGATAATCTTCAAGTAGAGACAAATCAACAAGCGTTTAAAAACCAAGTGCAGCAGCAACTGGCTCTATTTGTTGGGAAAAGACCAGAAAGTGTCCCCTTAACGATGCATCAACAAGTCAATCCACAAGGCCATCATCCAAGCCAAGACTACGAATTGAAGGACACGAGTCCCCAGCTTGGGGAGCGGTGGCCTACTAGGGGAGGAGGATACGGTGGAAGGGGGTGGATGAGTGGAGGAGAGAGGTTCACAACCACCTACAATCTAGTTGAACCGATGTTCTACCTTTATGTTCGAGTTGTGAAGGCTAAAAATCTTCCTCCTAGCTCCATCACCGGTAGCTGCGATCCTTACGCAGAAGTGAAGCTTGGGAACTATAAAGGAAGGACAAAGCATTTCGAGAAGAAGATGAACCCAGAGTGGAACCAAGTGTTTGCATTTTCAAAAGACCGAGTTCAATCTTCGGTCTTGGAAGTTTTTGTAAAGGATAAAGAGATGGTGGGAAGAGATGACTATATCGGGAGGGTGGTTTTCGACTTGAATGAGGTTCCGACTCGTGTCCCACCTGACAGTCCTCTGGCTCCTCAGTGGTACAAATTGGAGGAACGGCACGGGGGAGGGAAGGTGAAGGGGGAAATCATGCTCGCCGTTTGGATGGGAACACAAGCAGATGAAGCTTTTGCAGACTCTTGGCACGCAGATGCTGCCTTTGTTCAAGGAGAGGGCGTCTCTAGCATTCGCTCCAAGGTTTACATTTCGCCGAAGCTTTGGTACCTCCGAGTGAATGTTATCGAAGCTCAAGATGTTGTTCCAAACGACAAAAGCCGCATGCCTGAAGTTTTTGTGAAAGCACAAGTGGGGAACCAAGTGCTAAAAACTAAGATATGCCCTACTCCTACCATGAACCCCCTTTGGAATGAAGATTTGGTTTTTGTGGCCGCGGAGCCTTTTGAGGAGCAACTGGTCCTTACGGTTGAGGACCGAGTACACCCTTCAAAAGACGATGTCTTGGGGAGGATAAGTTTACCTCTTCACATTTTTGAGAAGCGACTTGACCACCGGCCGGTTCATTCTAGCTGGTTCAACCTAGAGAGGTTCGGATTTGGTGTTTTGGAAGCTGACAGGAGGAAAGAGCTCAAATTCTCAAGTAGGATACACATAAGAGCGTGCCTCGAAGGTGGATATCATGTACTAGATGAGTCAACTATGTACATAAGCGACCAGCGCCCAACGACGCAACAACTCTGGAAGCAGTCTGTTGGATTATTGGAAGTTGGGATATTAGGCGCGCAAGGGCTTCTGCCTATGAAGATGAAGGACGGGCGAGGGAGCACGGATGCTTATGTCGTTGCCAAGTATGGGCAGAAATGGGTTCGGACCAGAACGATTCTCAACGCCTTTGGTCCTAAATGGAACGAGCAGTACACGTGGGAAGTCTACGACCCTTGCACTGTCATCACTCTGGGAGTTTTCGACAACTGCCACTTGGGAATATTCGAGAAGAAACCTGGCGCCAGCACCACCCGAGATTCACGGATTGGAAAGGTACGAATTCGATTGTCCACCCTAGAAGCTAATCGGATTTATACCCACTCTTACCCGCTTCTTGTTCTGCATCCGTCCGGAGTAAGGAAAATGGGTGAGCTCCAACTAGCGATTCGCTTTACTAGCCTGTCACTAGCCCACATGATATACATTTATGGCCACCCCTTGCTTCCGAAAATGCATTATTTACATCCTTTCACTGTCAACCAAGTTGAAAACTTGAGGTATCAAGCCATGAATATAGTGGCAGTGAGGCTCAGCCGAGCTGAACCGCCGTTGAGGAAAGAGGTGGTGGAGTACATGTTGGATGTGGATTCCCACATGTGGAGCATGAGAAGAAGCAAAGCCAATTTCTTCCGTGTAATGTCGCTAATTTCGGTTGTGATTTCAATGAGCAGATGGCTTGGGGATGTTTGTCACTGGAAAAATACTGCCACCTCAGTTTTAGTCCACATTCTCTTTCTGATACTAATCTGGTATCCTGAGCTAATACTCCCCACTCTCTTTCTCTACATGTTCGTCATTGGACTTTGGAACTATAGGTTCCGACCTAGGCACCCGCCTCACATGGACACTAAACTTTCATGGGCGGAAGCGGTGCACCCGGATGAGCTCGACGAAGAGTTTGACACGTTTCCTAGTTCTAAGCCAAACGATGCTGTACGGATGAGGTACGATAGGCTGAGAAGTGTGGCTGGGAGAATTCAATCCGTAGTGGGTGACTTAGCTACACAAGGGGAGAGATTTGAATCGCTTTTGAGTTGGAGAGATCCAAGAGCAACCAGCCTATTCATAATTTTCTGTTTTTGTGCAGCAGTTGTTCTATACGTGACTCCATTTAAAGTGGCTGCTCTAGCCGCCGGATTACACATGCTTAGACATCCTAGGTTTAGAAGCAAGTTACCGCCGGTTCCCAGCAATTTCTTCAAGAGATTGCCTGCTCGAACCGACAGCTTGCTCTAAACTCTAATTATTTTTTTATGTAATTTCGTGTTTTCCGATAGCCGACCCCAAGTGATTGGGACATAAGGCTCGGTTTGGTTTGGTTTGGTTTATCGTGTCTTTTGATCCTTTATGATACTTGACAGTGTGTGTTCAAATAAATTGCATTTAGAATTTTTCTTCTTCTAATAATGTAAGCTTTTATCTGAGAGAGATTATGGTTTGTTGCCCAACTATATTAACGACTGTAAGATCATCGGTCACAAGTTTGTGCATGAAAATGCCCGATCGAGTATAATGGAGGATGCTGCCGAGGAGGCATTTGACTGCAGTGGACCCAGAAAAAGGTACAAGGGGAGCTCGGTAGAAAAAAGGTGTGGGTGTGGGTGTCGGCTACCACAACCCCGGACCGGGGCGTTTCGGATGACCCGAAAAGGTGTTTTTGAAAAATGAAAGAGTTAGACACTTGAATTTAAGATTCGCCATCCGAGAAACCATTTTGATTGAAAATGCTTCGAATCTTGAAAATCAGATATTGTTTTTGGGTTTGGGAGCCAGGTTACGAGAGATGAAGGATTTTACGGCACCTCTCTCGCCCGACACGGGGTCGGTCTCTACTCAATGTTTGTGGGATTTATCAAAAACATTTTATTTCATAAAAAGAAAGATAGCACGTATTTACAGGTACAACAAGTAAGAGTGTATACATGTGCATATCTACGTGATACAACGATGACAAAATACGAAATGAATAAATGCAAAAAATGAAACAAAGCTACTGGAAACACTCTTGGGTGCCCAAGACCACCCCAAGACCACTTTGCTCCTGCAAAATAGAACTTTAGCACTTTTGACAGTAAACAAAATATTCAATTACGGAGAAATGGATTAACAGAATATTTATGCAAGTTTGCTCAGCATCAGGCTCAAACAAACAAGAACAAGTCTTGAATATCAAAGTATTGCTTCCTTGCAAATATAAAATAAGACTAACTGGGCTCTGGAAAGGACCAATGCACACCCAGTATCTACCAAATCAACTAAAATGAAGAACTTAATGGTAAAACAAAGTTTTTAGTGAGCAGGAGCACTCTTGGTCGCCTAGGAGTGGTCCTGGGCGCCCAAGAGTGAGCCCAGTGTAAAAAAATAATGTGTGTGTATGTTTCTCTTGCTCTTGTTGTTAAACTAAGATCAAAAGAACTCACAACCTTTGGGTGCTTTGGGCTTCCCTTTGAGGTGTATTTTCCAACTTTTTCTGTGTATTTTCCCACAACACCTAAACCCGGTCCAACCAAGGACCGGCCCACCCAAACCAACACCCAAAACCCTAAACGCTATATACTCCACAGCCGCACAAAACACCGAAAAACAAGCCTCGCCGTTTTCTTAGTTTATTTGGGTACTGGGTTGTGCTATCTTGTTTATTTGTTTGTGGACCCTTGTAAACCTTTGGGTGCTTTGGGCTTCGCCCTTGAGGTGTATTTTTCAACTTTTTGTTGGATTCTCTTTCCCTTTCCCCATTTTTTAATAAAATTTCATCCTTTGCCGATCAACAAAAAAAAAAAAAGAACTCACAACCAGTATGGAGAATTGGTATGAGCCTCTGATCTCCCTCATAAGTAGAAAAAAACAGAAAATAACTTGGAAAAACCATACAATATACTGTCTAATGTGGAGGAGAAAGGAGATTCCATTCTACTCTAGTTGTGATGTGGAGGAGAAAGGAGATTCAATTCTACTCTAGTTGAACATCAAACGAAAAACAAGCATAGGTCTTTTGGACATTGTTGAGAGTGGCTTGCACTTTTTTTTTTTTTTTTTTTTTTACGAATAAGATTAACCCAGATATATTAATACGGAAAAAGTACAACGGAACAAAATACAACAAATAAAATATCACTAGAAAGAAAACAAAATACAACAAAAGAAAAGAAAAAAAAAAGCCGTGTGGAACCAAGACGCCGGAGCCAGACCCAGCAATCGCATTCGCGAAGGTGGGTGGAATGGCCAAGTGGAGAAGCCAGGCAAGACCCGCAACAAACGTGGGGTAGACCAACTCGAGGAAGACCCGGGCTTGCACTTATATACAATACATATACGTAGACTGGCGAATTTGGAAAATGAAAGTACGACCATAATTGGTGGTAACTACCATCACGAAAGGTTTGACTGGTCAACTTCAAGGCTCCTGAATTAGTCAAGGTGCGTACAAGCTGGCATGGACTTCCGCTTATCCAAAAAAGGAAATAACAATAATAAGGTAGCTCACCTTGACTAAAAGTATAACAATTTCATCTTACTAGGCATTGCCAACCTCAGTTTTTTTTATGTACACACTACGGGAGCCAATAATTTTTGACTACCAATCGAATAAGGAGCGGCAAAAAAAATTAATGCACGACACTGAATAATTTTGGGATTGAAGTTTGCCGAAAATTGTGGATAAGTCACATTTGGAGTACTGACCTACTGATTCTGAATGAATGTGTTTTAGGAAGCACAAAAGCCAGCTCTTCTTTCTTCAAAGGAGTATTCACTCTCTTTGCGAATATCTCCAGCAGGGTTTCCACCACAAGCAACCAGACCAGGTGATGTGTCGTGGCTGTCTGCATTGGAAATGCCCTGGCTTTAGGAGTCCTATTTCTCTTCCTCTGCAGCCGGAATTATCTCGAATGGAGTGGTGAATTTCGAATAGTTTATTTGAATTGTTTTTCACGGTGTCTCATTCTGCTTCTTGCTGAAATCTTCTGCTAAGTTTGTTGTTGTGTTGGACTTGGATGGTTCTTTGGAAGATATAGGCGAGAAGGGTCTCCGCTTCATGGGTGACTCTACTTCATGAGCATTAACTGCATTCAAAAGAACTGCCTACGATGATGAAGTGAAACACAAACTGAAAGTATTTTTTGATATGAAGTACCAGAAACCATTGCTTTTCATTTTTTGAAAATTGGAATCCGCCTAATGGAGTGACTAACTCGAGGGACCAATACCACCGCCCCTTAAAAAAAGGTCCAATTAAAGCTAGAGGAAAACCGTTGATGTAGGCTATTTCCGTCAGTCTTGTAAAGGAGCAACTTGAAATATTGATAATTTTCCATCTAAGCCCCAAAGAAGAAAAAATTGTAACAGGAAGAAAATCACTGTTTGATAAAGCTGCGAATGCATCAACATTGGGATGATTAACTGTTCTTTTGTGTGCACACTCGTATTCTTTTTGGCTTCATGGGTATTATGAGTACCTTTAATAGATGGAAGAGAATCGTCTTTGGGAGTTTGCGGCATTGTTCCTGCGGCGGAGAGTCCTCTATTGCTCCCTCCACCAGAAGACAATCTAGGACTCCTCTTTCCACTTTGTATCTTGAGAAGACTTGGTTTTGAACCAAAAAGTACTTCCTGTTCTGCCATTGTTTGCCCCTGAAGCCTCCTTTGCTCCTGGAACAGATCAATGTTTTGTGCACAAGCCACAACTACATACAAGACGGATAATATACTCAACTGAGCCCATGATTCGTAAAAGAAGAAGTCCGTACCCTCTGCCTCTTACGCTCTTGCTCTTTCTCCTGCCGTGAACTGGTGTACTCTTCAATCGTGGAAAGAAGTCGAATCTGGACAGGTACATGGTAGGAAATAGCGTTGGACAAGTCTGTTACAAAAAGGTAAATGAAGAGGATAACACGAAACAGTTACATATAGAACCTACACCATCATAGGTGAACTCGACGCCTCTCTCGTTTTCCCATAATGTGGTTTTTGAAGCCAAAGCCTCCGCCATTCCTTCAACAACACAAACAAAAAATTAATATGACAACGTAGCTGAGAGAAGCAAGTACATAATAATCTGGTCACAAAGAACTTTGACATGCGGCTACATGTTGCCCATTACTGAAATCTAGCATCATTTTTTTTTCCTTTTATGGGTTATAGGGAAAATCGACTGCCTGCATACAGGATGCATGGTGTACCTGGAAGTTTATTAACCAAAGAACGAGCTTTCTCAGCACGCTTCAAATTAAGATGAGTACCTCTTCCAGCATTGTACCGGTTTTCATCCTAAAAAAACATCAAGATGAGAGTAAGCAAAAAGATCATGTAAAGCAAAGAAATAGCAAATAAAAGGAAAAAGAAAATATCCAACCATGTTATACTCCTCAAGCCAACACTCTTCCTCACGTGCAGCCAACCATTTCTCAACCTTATCAAGTATTTCTATCCTGCTATAAGCCTCCTCCTTAGCTTTACCAATTTGAAGTTCAATCTGTACAAGGACACAAGCAGGATCCAACTCCCCTGTATCCCAAAATTTGGTGCATAAAATTGAAAGAAGTCTCGGAGCTATTAGTATCATTAGTTCTATTGCTATACCTGACTCAACAGCTTCAATAGCAATTTCCACTGCACTGTCTGATTCTGGAATCAAATGCATCTTTTGACAAATCTCCTCCAGCTCCAATCTCTTCCTCAAAACAAGTTCCTTCATTTTGCTCGCTTTCAGTTCTTCCAGCCGAGAAACTTCTGCCTCAACCTAAATGATAATTTTACACTTCTTTCAGTTCCGGCAAAGGAAAATGTCTCTGTTGATCACATGCATAAGTCTATTAATGACCAGCAACAAGTAAAATAACTATTAGAAAGAGAAAAAAAAGAGAGAAAAGGTTTGCCTGCCAAAGGAAAAATACAACTAAAAAAAGAAATGAAGAAAATTCCCTACACACCGCCTTCCAATCTATAGAGAGCCAAAAGAATGGAACTTCGTTAAAAGGAGGAGGAACAATGCTAAAAAAAGGAAGACAAAGTACACACATAACTCACAACATTGATGAAGCCAACACAAAGCATGACTTGTGTCCAAAATCATTAAAACTCACTGAATCAATTGAATCCACAGAAAGCGTGTTGGGGTCAGTTATCTCTTGTTCTGAAGCAGCTATATTACAGGTAACATTCTGAAACTTCTGTTGCTCTTCAGTTGGTGTGTCCATCAAGTTCCAAAGCTCCAACAATGAAGTTGCAAGATCTTGGAGCTGCCACAGTTCTGAATATTTTTAGGATTCAAAAATTAGAGATGATTTTAAAGTAACTGGAATTTATCCGAATCACTATTTACCTGCTGCATCCTTTTTATTTTAACCTCTCTGAATCGTTGTATTACAGTTCCCAACTGCTCAATAAAATCCTTACTTGGGTTCTTCGGTCCTTCACAATCATTACCTAAACTAGGATGAACCTCATTGGCTGTTTGTTTGAAATCTATACCAAGCACCGAGCACAAAGATTTCAAAGTGTTCAGGAGGTCCAATACGTGCTTCAGCCGATCACTCTATGTGCAAAGAAACACCGATATAAGAAACACAAGAATATCTGAAAGTGCACTTAAAAATTGATACTACATTTGTACTGCATAGGAAATGACAACAACAGAATAAACAATGATTACCTTTTCCTTTTGAAGTGCCTGCAGCTCTCTCTGCAATTCTTCAAGCTTTCTTAACGATAAATCCGTTTCGTCCTCAACTGTGCTGGCCAGAGTGTACCTAGACAAACATTGCATCTCACTTGATATCTGCTGAATTTGCTCTAGAACTTCTATGACTTGATTCCTTCTGTCAAATTTCCTCTTCTGCATCTCCTCTAGTTGTAGAATAATAGCTGTGAGCTCTTCCTTCAAGCTTCCAGGATTATGATCAGACTGAAAGGAGAGATTACTTGTGTTCTTTAGTCTCTGTGATTTTATTTTATTTTTGAACTTCAACATTTTTGACATTTTTCTATCTTTAGTCCATAGAATAAACCTTGTTAGACTTCTGGTGTATACTCTTTACAATGTCGAAACAATCATGCGCCAATTAACAGGCAAGGGCTGCGAGTTCATCATGTTTGATTGTTTTTTGTTCTCATAAGGTGCAGCCACTTTGTGCATGTAATGCAAGAGTTAGGTGTCACTTAGGTCTATACCCAACCTTCCTCTACCCCTTAACGAGCCCCAATAACGGAGACTGAACTGGGCGCAGTTCCTTTACTCATAAGTGATTAGTAATTGCACTAGCTTATATTAACTGCATGTTCTATACATGTTCTTTGTCTCGGTGATTTTCCATTAAACCCTCTGCAACTAATGTGAACTGTACACTCACCACTCATAATAGTGATCGTGCTCATAGTTAATATGCCTATTTCCATCTAACAGTGAGCCCGATATCATCAGTTTTCACAGTTTTTGAAACTGCACTTAAACTTTAGAAGATTCATTTAGCCGGAAGCCCTGAACTACGCACGCTTGTGGTTGGAAAGTCCACCAGTAACATATATGAAATTCCAATCTTCGATATATTTATTGAGAAAGAGCTACCATCAACCTGCCGGATTTGTACTTGTCTCTCTCCCATTGCGGAGTAGATAGCCGCAATCTCTGCTTGATAATCAGCAATTGCTTGTCTTAGCTGAGCTCTACATTGGTTTGCCTGATCTACCTTTCTTTTGTATACTTCTAAGCATTCTTGTTCAATATCAAGCAACATTTTATCCCTTTCAGTTTCAGACTCCCCGACTTCATCCCATATTGCCTGATTATACCAACGAACAAGGAACATAATATATTAAGTCAAGCTAAGGATAATAAGCTTCAACAATTTCTTTCTCAAAGGAAGAGAAAGGAAACAAGAAATGAATGATTGAGTAGCTATATAACTAAGGGTCCATATAGGAAAACCTGAAGTTCATATAGAAGAGAGCCACATGTTGTTTCCCCTTGCAAAAGTGGATCCTTTCGACCCTTAGACATCTTTCAGCAATTATATCTGCCGATACCAATATTCTAAAAGTCCTGACCTACATGCACCAAACAAGCACAACAAGAGTTGATTCAGGGAAAAGCCAAAATAGATACTACGACCTTAGTAATCATAACTAACCTTAGACTCCAAAAGACAGTTAATAATATGCAGAATGACAAAGTTTGATGGATTATGCAAATTTCTCACTCCTAGGTCACAACATATTGCAAAATACTGTAAGAAATAACTTGTCGAAAAGGTATATCAAGTTAACGAATGTGCTATTTATACAGCTATGAAATGAGTCCTACCGGAAGTTTCCTATGCCACATCAACCCCGTGAAGTGTGAACATTTTGCCACAGTGATGCTGATATATGGATATTGTATGCAGCTAAATATCCTAGTCTCTCTTTTTGGTACATGTGAAGAACAAAATCTACTTCGAGCTTCTTAACCGAGTAAAGTTTGGGAAAATGATGGTCCAGGACGTATTTTGATAATTAATACCCGCTAAGGACAAATTAAGAACATTTGTTAATGCTGAAAATGTCTTTGGCGGGTATTAATTATCAAAACACGTCCTTAGCCGTCATTTTCCCGTAAAGTTTTGCAGAACACATTTTCTGCTCCCAGTGCAAGGATACAAGCCTTTAAATCTCCGCACTCGAATAAATGCGGAAGGAACAAAAGTGAATTCGTACAAAAATCACTCTTCTTTGCATGTTAGATATTTTCTTAGCCATGAGAGTATCTTGAATGTGTAACCTAAAACAATGCAAGTTATCTGGTATTGTTCTGTCTCAGACTGCGAGGTAAAAATCGTGCAAAACAACTAAATTTTCACTTTTGGATTCCTCAACCTACAATTACCAACACGAACCAAAAACATTCCTTCCGTGCGCAATCGAACCATAATTACGTCTAATTAATCTAATCAACCAAATGCAAACGCAAACAATTAAGAAAAAGCACATCTTTGGCTGCTTGGAAAAATACAGGACAAATAATCCCAACCCTAAATTTCCCGTCAGGATACAGAAATATCAACGTGTATCATGCAACAACAAACGAGCCAAAAGAAAAAAACAACAAACGAGCACCTAAAAGCGGTCCAGTATATGAACCTCGTTTATCGTTTTTCGTTTCATCTTGATTTTGTTGGACACCGATGGAAGGCGAGAAAAATCAAATGAAAGGAAATCACGAAACCCAACCTGATCAGTGCTTCCACGATGAAGGAATTTACGGTGATATCTTTCGCTGCCTAGGGGATATGTCGGAGGGATTATAGCGTTTGCATTGGATGATCTACGTCCATATTATACGAGGGCAGAGCCTACAGAGGGAATGGCGCGATGAAGGAACGAGCGTGGATGATAATGCTGCAAAAACTAAGTAGTAGTAATAATCATGGAGAAGACGACACAATCACGGCTTGTGAATGGGGCAACACAATGAGGGCCTTCGAAACATTTTGAATGGAATGAAGCAGGGAAACGGTTCCCTTCTACTATTGAAAAAACAGATTGTGTTGGCTTTATCTTGGATATTTCAAAAAAATATTTATGTGAGAGTCATAATTTTTTTCTTTTCCGATTAGTCCCACAAAAATTAGACGCAAAACTAAGAAACACGGACTAACAAGAAAAAGTCCAAAATCTTTAGCGGAACTCAACCTAATAACTACTAATATGAAATAGATTATTTCTACTCTTCTTATCGAGATGTGGGTTATGTGACAGACAATCACACCAAAGTTTTGAATACCGTACCAGTTAGAGTACTGGTTTTCCAATAGATACAATATGTGCCTGTGCCGGTACTGGTGAGATATCCAGTATCATTTTGAATTTATCGCAATTATTGTTATTTCAAAAAATTTAAAAGTAGTCCGGTATCGTACGGTATTGCTAGTACCGACAAATAACGGTCGTTATTTGAGCTGGAACGAAATTAGAGGTGTAGGACAACGGGTTAATGTGGTCAATGTATCGGCTGGTGCGGTATGAGATTCAATACCTTGATCAGCACATAAAAAAACCTTGTTGGAAATTTTTTGAATCTTTTTGACACGAATCTAATTACAAATAGAGTTATGTAACAGGGCATTTCACGGAGCATAATGTCCTTGATAGACTTTAATGGAGAAAACAATTGATTGGCAGCTACGACTTGAATCACTTGATTTGGTTTGGTTTGGTTTGGTTTGGTTTGGTTTAGTTTGATTATCGAGAAAGGAGACACCTTCATCCTTCAATTGCCATATACTCCTTGTGTCATAATAAAGTCTAAAGAATTATGAAGTCATAATGAAGATTAAGTACAGCCTTAATAGCCCTCACAAAGGGCGTACTTAATTTATGTGGGATGCAAGAAATTAATCAGTGGTCTTGGGGTACATTTGGCGAAGGACTTCACAAAGTTGTGTCGTGCTAAAGGGGAGTTAAGGCACCAACCGCCCCAAGAGCACCCAATAGATTTTCTGATGGAAATAGGAACCTTGGAACAAATGTAAGATAGACTAGACACTCAGATGGAGCTGAATAAAGACCTTTTAATATATCTGGTAATAAAATTAGCAATCTATAATTCAACAAGATAATAAGCTTGTTGTGACTTTCCTGTACAAGTTACTCTTTGTTTATCTCTCTTAAAAGAAAAGGACTAAGTTAAACATAGCCATAAATTTCCATGCTTTTCGTGGACAAAATACACCTTTCAAATCACCCAAAAACTCTCAAGGATAGGGGCTACGGCTACCCTCAAATTCTCTCCTAATTATTTCAAGCATCAACTCATTCCATGTATCGACTGGACCTGGCGTACACCAGTGCAAGCAATCCTGCGGCGGGGGCTTCCCATCCGGCCCACGTTTGGTTTTCTTGTTCGGGTCGGGATCCCTATAAGGGCCAGGATGCCCGTCATGGCGATACCCAAAAGCTTCCGTAATGTCCATCAACTTCAGTTTCGATCTGTTCGTCCTCTTCCGGATTGCACGGTTAAAACCCATCACCTGTTTCTCGTGCATTATATTCGTATATCCATTTTTGACTATTTCACCGTCTAAAGCAGGCTTTATTTTTCCTGTGCACGATCCTCCCGTATTCCAGGCCCCACCCTCGTAATGATCGGGTGAATAGGAACGAACAATGGTCAGACCGGTGTAATTCGGATGTGTAACCAGGGCATGGAGAATTGTCTCCACGGATATTCCAAAAGCCTCGACGTTGTTTACTTTCATGGGGAGAGACTTGTCTGGCCACCACAACTGTCCTCCCACAATCTCGTTGTTCAAGATATAGACTGATTGCTTAGTGAACCAGTGGCTGGATGAAAGGACAATCACGTCAAAACTAGGGATGAATTCCATGATGCCCTCATCTGGTGCATCGAGGTAGACCTTGACCACACCTTCTGGAACAATATCATATGGCTTGGACGTTTGGTGGAGCAGCCGTTCGGACCATATTCGGACAATCATTGTAGACGTTGATCTGAAAAAGTAGCGATGCATTGTTTTCCCTCGTTTTTTCGGAACTTCAACCTGAAAATTTGCCAACATCCATCAAATAATCATAAGATGTAAGGAATATACAAACTTGATAGCTAGTTGATTAAGTTTCAGGCCGACTGTTGGACAGAGACTATGCTTCCTTTCCATTTGATGGCCAGAGGCCAAATAACTAAACAAAAAGTATGAAAAGGGAAAGATCTTGATCACTTGATAGGCATGATGCATTGATCCTGTATCCTCATTCCATGAATAGTTAAGATTGACATCAATCTTATCATACATGCAGCCATAGGCTATACTGAACCAAGCCGAAGAATCTTTGTATCAACTTATGAATACAAAATTCGTCAACTCTGCGTAAAGTTCTGCCTCTAAAAAGACCTACTCTTTCTAAAAATAATAAAATTATACGACCACCCTCATGGTCAAAAGGGAAAGAAAGAGGCTAGATAAGCGAAATCTTTCAAACTGACAGCAATAGAAAAGAAAAAAAAACAATGCTCCTATCTAAGACATGATATTTTGAAAATTAGACTATGAATAAAGGAAGCATGGTAATGTGCACATAAATTGATTTGGGTCTCTAGGCCCTCTCTGATGCCTTCCTGCTTTGATTTGGGGGCATGGTTCCACAGCAAAACGTCCCTTCGGCTCCTCGGTTCTTGGAGGTATAGGGGGGCCACTGTTTCAGTGGTATTCTGAGAGCAGCCACTTTGTGCATATATTGCCAAAGGTTAGGTCTGTCTCCAATCCTCTCCCGCCCAAACCCCCAATGATTGGGGACTAGATGGGTTCTATTATTGTTGTTATTGTAGATAACCAATAAGAGAGTAACATAAAGGCAACCAAGGCCCACTAGTTTGAGGCATAGTTGCTCAAGAGCAAACATGCATCCGGCCTTATTATCAGGCAGGATGGAAATTCTGTGACTCATACAGATGAAGAGTCAAATTCGGGGAAAAACACCCGTTGTCACAATATTGTTGAGGCATTGGCCACCACTCAAAAAAATAAACACCAACTTATAGCAGCAGGGTTCATTGATAGAACTTCATCATTTTAGAAAGCTAAAGACGCCCAAAGGATGCACAAATGGCGACTCCATCTGCCAAAGTATGCACAATACTTGCCTGCCAGAGGATACACAATAGTGACTGCATCTGGTTCCGAGCAAGTGAGTCGCCGATGAAAGCTAATGTCTTCCCCCTCATCAACTCTAAAAACTTTTTTGCATCAAATCGGGGGAGGTCACACTTGGCAGGCTTCCACCGCCAATTTTCATAGTCTTTGTCAGGCCTCCCATTTCCCTGGCAGTTATGTTCTTGCGACAGGACGGGGCATGAGTTATTCGTGTATAGTGATCCAGATGAATCATATACCCATTTTCCATGATACAAATCACAACCTACATATTTATCAAGGAAAACTCAAGTTAGTTTTAGCCATGCAAAGTAAAAATTTACATAATTCAATTTAGAAATATGATTCAGAGGAAATAAAAATATTTGGAGGTACCTGAATCAGCTGAACCACTCTGATTTACCGGTGCAGGAGATAAAGATGAAGCATCAAGTCCTGGCTGCATAGCGTCGGAACTATTTACTAAACCTGGGGGAGTTGTTCCAACGTCTTCAACATCCTCCGTAACATTGAAAAGTGTAGAATTTTCAGAGGCCTCTTCCCCTTGTTGAGCCACAATGTTTGTCCTCTCTTCATTGGCATCATTGGGCGAATCATGAAGTGTTGGGTTGCCCCAAGACAATGAATCAAAATTACTCGAATGGTCGATTCCATAGAAGTATACATGAACGGTAGACCCAACTGGTTGTGAAACAAGAAGCAGTGAAGCGAGAGCTAGAACGATTACTAGTCCACAAGCTGAAGCAACAATCAACGAAAGGGTCCTTGGATAGGCAACTATTGGTGAATCTCCTTTATGTGAAGCTAAATTCATGGCTTCTCCAGTATTCACACGTAAAACATGGGGGATTCTGAAAACTACCTTTCCTAAGACCCCTTTTCCCTACAACAGATAATATTATGTATACTAGGAACTAAATAAGTAGGAGTATGATCTTTAAGTTCCTTCGGTTTCGCTCTGAGCTTTCATTCCCAAACAACTACGGTGATTCACAGTACTTTCCATAACTGCTTCCACCAAGAATCTACAATCGAACCAGTAAAAAGCTTAAAATTAATGGTGGAGAGATCCCAACACTATATTAAGCAATCACCGTTCCAGACCCAAGCAATGTGAGACTTTATTCTGTATTACTGTAAAAACAAAAAACAATGAAAGATGCCCACAAAAATTCCAACCAATTAGATATTGTGAACGCAAAGAAATCAGGGAAACAAAATTGAAACACACGCTCAATCTCTCTCTCTCACACACACACACACACACACACTGTCACTCACACACAGAACCAACACTAAACGCATAATAGGGTGAAAAGCTAGAAACTTTGCTTCAATGTGATTTCGATTAGGAAATTCTTCCC
This sequence comes from Rhododendron ferrugineum, assembly GCA_025642025.1. Lineage (NCBI taxonomy): Eukaryota > Viridiplantae > Streptophyta > Magnoliopsida > Ericales > Ericaceae > Rhododendron > Rhododendron ferrugineum. The sequence continues at coordinate 17,976,509 of JAOTQK010000018.1, read as the reverse complement.
AACACGATGCAATCCAAAACGACGCAAACACATGAAAGCTACATTGTTTCTTCCGTTTCCAACATTGTCCCAGAAACCAAGCAAGATGCACGAATTCAAATACGGATTCCCCAAATCGATCGCAGGAGCAAAAATAAACGAGGTTTAATGTAGAGATATTTCGGAAACAACGTACCTTTCACGAAAATGTCAAACAAAAATTCAGCTCCAGAAGAGTAATCGGATTTCGCATAGAACAGAAAGAAGAGGGGCGACGCCTACCTATGTTTATGCAGATGTTGTGGGTTCAGTTGAGCCCAGTCAAAACTCTCGAACAACTCAACTCTACTGTACATGCCAGATTTATTACTAGTTTTTTAATGAACCCAGTGAGAGAAACCGCTGCTAGTGCAGTTGGTTCTCTCACTTCCCCCTTGAAGACCTCGGTTTGAGTTTTACGAGGAGCAGACTTCTTTGGGGCTAATCCTAACACCCATTAACGTACATTGTCTAACCAAATTTTTTTTGAACCCAGTGAAGTTTCTGCTTGAGCCCAGTCAACCAGTTTAGGCTGAGTTCCGTTAAAGGTGTTTTTGGATTTTTTCCGTTTTGTTCTTATTTAAATTATTTTCTAGTTTGTTCGTTTTGCGACAAATTTTTGTTTAGTATTGTTCGTCCCCAGAGGAATAGGAAAAGTATGCCCAAAAGCCGGGTTTTGGGGCTTTATCTTGGATATTTCCATAAATATTTAAATAAAAGTCATAATTTTTCTTTTCCGATTCCTTACATTGAGAAGAATCAATAATCTACAAAAATTTGTCCCAAAACGAACACACGCAAAAATTTGCTTGATTTTTTACTTTTCTGATTTCTCGGAGATCTCAATTGCTTGGTTTTCACGCTCCACTCTCTGATATTCACACTACCTTGTTGAAATTGTATATATAAATATTTTTGTTAAAAGACCAAAAAAAAGTGTAAATATAAAAAGGAAGTGTAAAAATCAATTCCCTACAATTTATACGTAACACCCACCGCTCCTATAGTATACTATTTATTTTTAAAAAAATTCGGACAACTTACGTGCATCTCAATTCTCGACTATTCTTTTTTCCAATCCGGTCAAAGGCAAGTCATCCGGAATGGGAGAGGCTGTAGTGCACCCACCGCACCGTGTAGTGCGGCCAATCCAACCGTCCATCTCGGTGTGGATGGCTTGGATTTAATCCGAGCTCTTATAAATCCTAGCCGTCCATTATTCGGATGAAAATCCGAGCAGTCCATTGCCGAAATAGAAGGCCGGATTGGCCGCACTACACGTGTTGTGCGGGGGCCCAAGTCATCCACACAATGACTAAGGGATTCATATGAGATTTTTTTTTTTGCAGCCAGAAAACAAGAGATTGTCAAGTTTCAAACTCATAAATATTTGAGTTTACAACTCTATCATGTTGTCACTTGAGCTACCATTGGGTTCACGCACTGTTATATGTAAGCCTTTTATTTACGAGAAATTATTTTCTTGCTGCCTGATTTCAAAAATATTGTTTAATTCTCTCTACCATATGCGCTCCCACGCGATGCTGGAGGGAAATGTTACTCCATGATCAGTAGCATTTTTTCAAGTATTTACGGCTAGAGTAAGGCCCCGTTCTACTAACTATTGTGAGAGAATGATCTGTCTCATAAAATGATAAATAAATATTTATAAAATATTAAAATAAGAACCGTAGCGGAATGGAGCCTAATTCTATTTGTATTCAAATTAATTTTCTTTGGCTGTAATGCCCACAGGAAAAAAAACCTGATTTAACAATCAAATGCTCTTATCTTTAACGGGTCATGAATATAATCTATAGAAAATTAGAGGCCGGTCCTATTTTTAAGGTTCGGTTCTATCCCAACCCTAAATTTTTTCCTCCAAAGCTGTAGGCTCGGTAATAGTATGTAATGACATTTTTACCCCGAAACCCAAATGCCTCTCTCAGTCTCTCCCATAAATTGCTCCGACTTCTCATCCCCCTTCCAATGCCCAGCGACGTATCGTCATCGTCGTCGACCTCTACGAGGAGTCCGCCTTCGCCGTCAAGTGGGCTGGGCCGTCCACCACGATCTCCGCCCCGACAACGCCGTCATCCTACTCCTCCTCCACCCCACCTCTGTCCTCTACGGCGCAGATTGGGGCGCCGCCAACCTCTCCATCACCGACGAGTCGACGA
>JAOTQK010000018.1:17961050-17972395 GCA_025642025.1 Rhododendron ferrugineum | reverse complement strand
TTTTGGTTCATTCTTGTATCTTTAATGGAGTCTGTATGCCTTCGGGCTTATTATGAAATGAAATTGACATTTTCAAAAAAAAAAAAAAAGAAGAGTATTTTTAATTTGTGACTAAAGTATGAATTTTTTCTTGAAAAATTTGCATTATTTTTAACACTTTGTTTTGCGGACCGGACAAGCATTTTGGGACGGATGGAGTATATTTTGATCATCTCAAAAAAAAAAAAAAAAACCACTTGTGTGCTTGGAGCGCTACTCATTCCAATTATTATGACTCTAGGGAGTTTAAAGCGGGTAATCTTGAATTGATTCGCGGATAAAAAAATAAATAAAATCTTGAATACATTCAAGTGGTACCAGTACCACCACACACAATGGATGACTCTAAACACACGTGAAAATCACACCCATTGGATGCCTCCGCAAACATTTGTACGTCCCAAGCATTTTTCATTCGAAATACATACGAAGGGCGGTTCCGGGGACACCTAAAAAAACATCCCAAAGCTTCCAATCAAATTTTGATGATCCGAGTCGCTCAATGTGATTAGAACGTGATTTTATGGGTACTTGCGTGAAATCAGTAAAAGAAATGACCGGAAAAGGCTTGATCTGAGCAGTTTTTAGCTTAGATTTGATGAACGGTTCAATTAAAAATTGCTCAAAACAAACACTTTCCGGTCATATTTTTTGTTAATTTCTCACAAATACTCTAAAAATCACATTCTGCGCACATTGAACGGTTCAGATCATAAAAATTTAATCGAGAACTATGAGATTGAGATTTGAAATGTTTTTTTAGATGTTTCCGAAACCGCCCCGCATACATATATGCTACTGTATATGACTAGCCTTGAAACTTCAACTTATAATAGCAACTAGCAACCAACCTTCGAGTTAAAGATGACTCCTATGTTCCCTCTTCCTTTTATAGGCAGGAGGATAGCTTTATTTGGCAGTGGTAGTTTTTGTTCTCTTGATCGATCATCAGCTTTATTTGGTAGTTTCTGTTTTTTTTTCCTATCAGCTTTATTTGGTAGTTGGACACTTGTTGAGTACGTTAATAAGCTGAATTATTGCCATTTCCTCTAAGAAAATGGGGGAGTTGTTACCCATTCTACTCTTGTATAATTGCATCGTACTGTAAAACATGTAGACTCATGCTGTTAGCTAGTCGCACAATCCTTCAAAAGTGTCTTGTGCTCTCATCCCCAATTCTCGCTGTAAAACTTCCGCACGCGAATTATGTAACTCTAGCCAAAACTTGGGAGGTGTTTTAACGAGAATCCCAAATACAAACTCCCTCCAGCAATAGAGAAAAAAAATGCTGGAAAAAAAACCGAAAAGAAAAGAAACTCGGAATTGGCCATGTGAAGTGCTTTGGGTGTTACGGAGGCTATGATTAAATAATAAAGAGAAGCCCCCACATTGCTTAAACAATACTACTCCGTATGATATTATTATCATAAAATATGTAGAGGTTGTAAATTTGCGAGTTGAAACGGGTTGTGGGTTGAATACGGGTCAATAGTCAAATGGATTGAAATGGGTTGGGTCAAATATGGGTCAAGTCATACCCATACCCGACCCGACCAAACCCGTTTTCCTTCATTTTCTGATTTTCTCCCCTTTTCATGTATAACAGTAGACAATTGTTACGATATTTTGGGCAGATGTGCATGTGCCCTGTTTGTTAAACTTATAAATTGACACATGTGATTTAAATTAAAAAGTATATTGAGTCACCTCTATAAAGTCATTAATTTTGACGGTGTTTTTAATGGAAAAAATGATTCGTGTGATGCGCTAATGCACTACGAGGTGTAGTATACCATAGTTAGACTATTCGAGGAAAAAAATTAACTACTCCTATAATTCTAATAAAAAATTTAAACTTGTGTGGGTAGGGCGGTGGCCCGGGCTCATCCGCGCCTCGATCCGTCCGTGAGCTTACGTTCCTCTAGGGTCGTCTTATAAATTATAAATAGAGATTTACGATGAGTCTGCTGCAAATCGCAAGACCTGAAAAAAGGAAAACTGAAAAAATCTTGAACTTGCAAAAACTCATGCTACACAAGATATTTTTTCAAGATATTTGTGTATATAGTACTGAAATATCAGAACTGTTCTTTTTCTCTTGAGTGAATAACATACAATATGTTGGGAATGACGAAGCAAATTACAGAAACAGAGATTGAGATGAAACGGGGCTCCGTTTCCGAACACCTTCTTAAAAAATAAGTATTTATTTCACATTTTTAAATTCAAAAATAATGTAAATGAAAAATAATTTTTCAATTTTTTTTTGCACCGTATTAAAGATCTCAATGAGATCTATTAAATAAGATCCATAGTAATAGGAAAATTATTTGCGTAAGCGCATGATTTTTTAGCTTGAAATTGCCTTCTTAAAAAATAAGTACTTAAAATGAGTTCCGGAACGGAGCCGAGAGGAATATTGCTGCTTCTCTAGACCAGTGTGGGTCTTGGACTAAAGACGGGAGCAATTAAAAAAAATGGGCCAACCTGAATCTTTTCCTTTCAACCCATACTGAACTCATTTTCAATTCACCTAAACTCATATAAATATGGGTTGATATGGGTTTAACTCATTATATAATATGAGCAGATTATGTTGGGTTATAAGTGGACGGATTTGAACGAATTAAAAAATAAGAATAAAAATTGCCGCCTCTAATAAAATGTGTCAACTCTGAAGTAGCTTTCACAGCACACCTCATTATATATCTAGCCTTTGAATTTGCATTCACAAAAAGCTTTCGCAGCACTCTCTTCCACAACCAACCTATAAAGGCTTTCCACAGAGTAATTAGCTTCCCATAAGCCCCTCCCTCTTCTTGTTTGTTTCATTGAACTTTTCTGCTCTTTCTAGCTAGCCATGTTGAATTCCACAATTGAGTTGATCACTCTAGCCGCTTCTAATTCTCTCGTAATCTTCTGTTTCTGCAATTTGATCATAGCCCTTTTACTCGTCGGCGGGTCGAAACCCGGATCGGAATTCGGTGATCAAGAGTACTCGTGTGGAATTCCCACCCCACCATTTACTTTTAGAAGCAGAGGAGATGAAGTAGAAGGAGGACTAGAAACTACATGTTCAGTAGTACTGGACAAACACAATGCATCGTCGACAGGCGTTAGCGAGGCTCGTGACGATGAGAAAGCTACGGCAGATGATCAAGAGAAAGAGAATGACGACGACGACGGAGACGACGACGACGATGAGCTGAGGAGAAGAGTTGAAGAATTCATTGATAAGATCAATAAGGGTTGGAAGGCAGAGAATTTGAGGACATCTCTGTTAGTCTAAAACACAGTTTACAGTTTACAAGGATCCACTTTCTTCAACTACCGACAAGCTAATATCTTTTTTTTTTTTTTGAACAGCCCATATCTAATATCTTCAACTACCGACAAGCTACAACTATTGAATAATATCTACGGGGATTAATTATATAGCGGTTTCCGGAATAGTATTATGTGGTGTTGCCTGCTTGATACTCCTAACTATTTATATAGCGACAAATTATCAGACAGAGACAATTATCATATCATTCACTTTTTTTTAAGGTGGTCGGGAGACTAGAAGTGACCCACAAGGTGCGATAACGATCTCTTATTTGCGGGGAGTACCACCTGATAATGCCATGTGGTATTTCGGGAATAATTGGCCTATCTACGGGTTGAGTCTGTAAATAGATGAATTTGTTCCTAGTTTATTTTACAAAGAAAAAAGATCAATGTTGATGTACAATCAACCAAATGGAAAGAATAAGAAGAGAGGGGGTATTTGTTGGCAGACTCGTAGAGATACCTAATTTCTTCTTCATTGTTTAATTGCTTACGGTATAATATAGGGCAAATTGACCCCAGGCTAAGGAGGGCAAGGGAGTGTGGTCTTCCTTGCCCAGACCTCCTTTCTTTCCCTGCTCTAGTTACCATGGGACCTGTGAAATTAACGGTGCAGGCTTGATTCTCTCGCATGCTGTTGTTGGCTGGCAGATTTATTTTTCACCACCGAACAAGACTACGTGTACATTTTCGATGCCTGCTACCGCCAATGGACGGCTGTGGATGTCTACAGCAGGGGTTGTAACGGCCGTCTATCCTTTGGGGAGCCAGTCGTGCCCATATCTGACTCTGCGTGGGCTGCCATTGGTTCTTGCCACTTTGGATCTCCTGTTAATACATTTGATCTCAAGGCACATTTTGGATTGGTGGGGAGAGATGTCGAAGGCCTTGGTTACCGTTTTGATTGTGAGCCACCTCTGGCCTTTGATGTTTACTACAATCTGCTCGACATGAGGAATGGCTGGTTTTGTCTTCTCAAATTTGGCAATGATGAGGAGGGCTTTAGCAGAGGTAAGGCACATGTTTCTGCTACCGTCTTTCGCCTTGTCAAAAAGCGCAAGGATAAGGTCTCTTTTGACGATGCAGATTATTTGATGGGTCGTAGATATTTGCCCCCACCGGATGTCCTAAAGGACGCTAGCAAGGCTGTTGGAGAGGTCCAAGTGTTTGGTGCTGAAGAACTCCGTAGCTCTTTATTTGCCACTGGGGTCGAAAACTTCAATGCAACTTATCTCGCGGTTGGTTGCTTCATTGTGTAAGTTGCTTCGAACTCTTTCTCGTTCTTTTCATTTTCAATTAATTGCTTTATCCCGTTGCTATTTTCTGTCATTTTTTTTTTGTTTGCTTGTTTTCTATATCCTTTGGAACCATATTTCATTATGACAATATCACCTTAACCTTTTTCTCCCCTACGAGCGTGGATTGTGAGTGTTTTTGCGAAACTAAGATTTAAAAAAAGGGGTGTAAACATCTTCATGCAGGACCTGATAACTAACCTATTTGATCTAGCGCTAGTAGGAGAATAAGTTTCAGTTCCGTTGCCTGCTTTAATGTCCTAAATTGACGGGAGCTAGATCTCAGAGTGATAACGAGTTGTCTGAGATGAGCTATAGAGGGAATATGCTTGAGAATAATGCTTAATATCCAGATATGAACCAGAACTGTGGAAGACATTTTGAGAGATTAAGCATCTTCAGTTAATTAAACAACATCCGTGATGACAATTCTTCCTTGTTCATCACTTTCACCATCTGCTGCGTAATGAGTAGTTATAGAGTCTTATCCTTCCACCAAGTACCGTCCAACACGAGAACAAAAGGAGTTTAGTGGTCAACAGGCTTAACAAATCTATCGAAGATTTAAAATGTAGTGTCCTATGTGTTGAAGATCAATGGTCTTATTTTGCTTCATGTGGTCCTATCCTATATTTCAAGTCATGGTGTTTTCAACTCATGACCAGACAATCTAGAGGAACGACCAGGCAAACACACACGTGTGCCTTTTTCCTACACCACACGAGCCCCGTCTTCCTACCTGGTTACTCCTCTTGTAGAACATCAAGAAGTGCAGATCAAAGTGTGTCAAACTGCAGCTCTAAGTTTAGGCCCTATATTAATAGGTATGAGAAATGGAGAAAATTGTACTCCTCAATTTGAATATTAATTGTTCAAGTTTGGTGGGTTTTTTTTTTTTTTTTTTTATCTCCCCATGAGTTCATACAGATTGGATGAAATGTGAAGGAATAAAGTTGCAAATTAGAATAATAACAAGGCTTCTGTTAAATCACCTTAAGAATTCACCAACATAAAATCTGACCAAAAGTCGACCTGGACGACCGAAGTAACTAGTCAAGCAATAAGCTTGCATCCTACCGAGCCTGTCTCGATAGGCAGACAACGGCTCGGTAAAAGTTTTGTATACAATCGAGTACAGGCCGGGCAAACAATGAACGCAAAATGCTAGGGTGTGTGTATCTTGTTGAAAAATAACACACCCCATTGAAGAAATCATGATTTCCATAGTATCGGATAGTGATCGGAATATTTAACTGAACCAACAAACCAAAATCCACTCCATACCTGTTTGAAGTAACAACATAATCGTTTGTAATAGAATCGTAATGCATCTGAAAAAAAAGACAACTGTTTGAACTAGATGATAGAGACTGGACGATTAAAAAAATATTTGGAGCTACCTGAATCGGCTGAACCACTCTGATTTACAGGTGCAGGAGATAAAGATGAAGCATCAAGTCCTGGCTGTGTAACGTCGGAACTATTTACTAAACCTGGGGGGAGTTGTTCCAACGTCTTCAACATCCTCCGTAACATCGAAAAGTGTAGAATTTTCAGAGGCCTCTTCCCCTTGTTGAGCCACAATGTTTGTCCTCTCTTCATTGGCATCATTGCGCGAATCATGAAGTGTTGGGTTGCCCCAAGACAATGAATCAAAATTACTCGAATGGCCGATTCCATAGAAGTATACACGAATGGTAGACCCAACTGGTTGTGAAACAAGAAGCAGTGAAGCGAGAGATAGAACGACTACTAGTCCACAAACTGAAGCAACAATCAACGAAAGGGTCCTTGGATAGGCAACTATTGGTGAATCTCCTTTATGTGAAGCTAAATTCATGGCTTCTCCAGTATTAACACGTAAAACATGGGGGATTCTGAAACCACCTTTCCTTTAGACCCCTCTTCCCTATAACAGATACTAATATTATGTTCAGTACGTTTCACATGAGGAGGTCCGCATTTTAATTAAAATGCGGACCTCCCCATTTCTTCCATTTTCCGATCGAATTTCGATGATCCGAGCTGCTCAATGAGATAAGAACGTGATTTTAAGGGTAATCGTGAGAAATTCGGCAAAAAAAAATGACCTGGAAGGGCTTGATTTTAGCAGTTTTTATTTGAACCTTTTAATAAAAAACTGTTCGGAACTGTTCGGATGAAACCCTTCCTGGTCATTTTTTTTCCGATTTCTCACGGGTACCCTTAAAATCACGTTGTGAACACATTGAACGACTCGGATCATCGAAATTCGAATGGGAAAGAGGGGTCTGCATTTTAATTAAAATGAGGACCCCTCATTTGAAACAAACCGATATTATGTACATATACTAGTAACTAATGCTATGTTCTCTTTACTTTTCAAAAAAATTCCTCATACTTTCAACATTTCTCTTTCTATCTCTCTCCATTTATTACGTCTACTATTTTTTAAAAACCAAACCAAACACAACATAAATAAATAAGGTAGGGGTAAATTTCACTGAGCTCCCTTGAGGTTTCTGACAAAAGCAGAAACCTCCCCTGAGGTTTTTGAAATAGCACTGACCTCCCCTACTTTACCTGACAATATACATATTCCCCCATCCATTATCTTCCCGTCAAAGTCTTAACGGAACTAGCTAAAGTCAACTACTTTGGTTGTGAAAACCCCAAAATTACCCCCAAGGCGGAAATCTGTCTCTGCAGATCCAAAAAAAGAAGAAAGAAATCTCTCTCTCTCTCTCTCTCTCTCTCTCTCTCTCTCTCATTTTTGGGAATAAATTCTCTTTTCTGAACTAAACCACCACCGGGAAACACAACCCAAAGCCTGCATCGCTAGCTATTCCCTTGTATTGTCGCCGTCAATCGCCCATCGTTGTATGCAACTACCCCACCAATGGTCAAACCTTTCTCTCTTGAACAAATTCAAAACCCAGCTGTTGAATCAACCATGGCCATTTTCTCCAATTGCTCCCACCTCACCAACGCCTCCCATAATAGCAACAAAAATGAATTTGGGAACCGTTGGTTTTCGAGATGGCAGTGGTGGGAGATGGGTTTCTTCATCATTAGAAAAATCTTTGGTTTTCGAAATGAATTTTTTGATGCTCCATATGATTTTCGATGTGAAGGTGAATTTTGCTCATTTAGGTGTCTTGATTGGAATATTTGGGGAAACTTTTGCGTTCTTTTTTAGTTCTAACCCTTCATTTTCCTTATATGGCGGTTGGAAGAAAGTAAGGAGTGGGTTTGATGGGGAGAATGTGGGCATTCAGTAAGGTGAGATGGCAGTGGTGGGAGATGGGTTTCTTCATCATTAGAAAAATCTTCGGTCCAATATGGGATTTTATTTTGCTTCAATCAGCATTATGTTGTTGTATGTGTACAATAAGGGGCAGTTAATTTCTCCCATATGGAAAACGACGAGCCGAGAAATGGGGTGGGATGTTCTTCTTCTACTAATGCCTCCCCTGCAAAATAGTATATGTTTTGATCGGAAGGTGCTAATATATTTTATTGCTTCAGAGGTTTTTTTATGACCGGATGTTTGAGCCAGTTTGTGCGCGCCTCAACTAATTCCAAAGAAACTAAAATTAACGACCGAACAAACTCTTTAGTCAATGCAAGATTTAAAAATGTTTGGCCTCCATAGGTTTGGAATGTGCGAATTCATGAAAAAGCCCCTTGGGTTGTCGAAAGTGTGTCAACATGCATGCGTCTACATAACAGGAGAGTAGAAGGCTTGGATTTATAAGGATATGAAGAAAAAAAGTTATTTCTTATTGCTGGTAAAAAAATGTTGTTAAGTTTCTTGAGATGTGGTTGTCGGCAATTGATTGTGTTGTTGATGAAGGCTTCGTTGTTAAGCATGAAGTGGAATACAAGGGTATTTCGGTCATTTAATCATCACATTTAACAGTGTTAGAGCCCTAACTTAACAGAAGGGGGAATATGTACATTGTCAGATAAAGTAGGGGAGGTCTATGCTATTTCAGAAACCTCAGGGGAGGTCTCTGCTTTTGTCAGAAACCTCAGGGGAGGTCAGTGAAATTTACCCATAAGTAAGTAGGAGTATGATCTGTAAAGCTCCTTCGCCCTTCGGTTTCACTCCAAGCTTTCGTTCCCAAACAACTACGGTGACTCGTAGTACTTTCCATAACGTCTGCTTCCACCAAGAATCTACAATCGAATCAGTAAAAAGCTTAAAATTAATGGTGGAGAGATCCCAACACTATATTGAGCGCCCCAAATCTAGCGGCGTATCACTGTAAAAACAAAAACAATGAAAAATGAAAGATACCCACAAAAATTCCAACCAATTAGGTATTGTGAACGCAAAGAAATCAGGGAAAAACACGCGCACAATCTCTCTCTCTCTCTCTCTCACAGTGTAACACACACAGAAGTCAGAACCAACACTAAACGCATGACAGAGTGAAAAGCTAGACACTTTGCTTCAATGTGATTTCGATTTAGGAAATTCTTCCCAACACAATGCAATCCAAAACGACGCAAACACATGAAAGCTACAGTACATTGTTTCTTCCGTTAAGTAAGATGCACGAATTCAAATACGGATTCCCCAAATTAATCACAGGAGCTAGCAAAAATAAATCAAGTTTAATGTTGAGATATTTCCGAAACAACGTACGTACCTTTCACTAAAAAAAATGTCAAAACAAAAATTCAACTCCAGAAGAGTATTCGGATTTCGCGTAGAACAGGGGCGACGCCAATGTTTATGCACATCGCAATGTTGGTTCATTTGAGAGTTGTTTGAGAGTTGAGCTCAGTCAACTCTCAAACAACTCGATCTATTGTACTACATGTCAGTGCCAGATAAGCTAATGAACCCAGTGCCAGATAAGTTGTGGGCCTGTGGCGTCGCCTTAGCCCTATTTTTTTCATTTGAGAATTGATATTTACACTACATTTCTTTTTGTTATTCACACTCTTTTTTTGTTTTTTAATGTTGAAAATGTATTTTTTTTTTTGCTAAAAGAAAAAAAAAGTATGAATAACAAAAAAGGAGGGTGAACATCAATTTCCTTTGGATTTATAAGAACAAAATCACATAATAGCCCATGACATGGAATCGTGGGTAAAATACGAGTCTGGGTTCCTCTACAATCCTTTTTAAACAACCACTACAACAACAAAAAAGAAAAATTATCTAAGGAAATCCTACTCTAAGGGGGTGGAGGTGGTGTTTGAACCCTCACCAAATAAAATGTTCGTATGCTCGAAGGAGGCAACTTCTCTACAAGCTGTCACCATGGGACGGCTCACGGCTGTGATCATGGCTCTCATCAGAAACATGAGAGAGAGATCTCTAATTCGAATACTCTAATTTTTTAGAAATTATATTATCACCTCAACCAAATTTCAAAAATTAAGGTTGTACATAAGGGGTTTCAAAATATTCAATACACAATATCTATATTAATAAGTATGTATATATATGACCGAGAAGGGCTTGATCCGAACATGATTTTAAGGGTACCTGCGAGAAATTGCCCAAAAAAATGACCGAGAATGGCTTGATCCGAACAGTTTTGCATAAAATGCATTTATAGTATTTTTATGAAAAACTGTTCAGATCAAGCTCTTCTCGGTCATTTTTTTGGGCGATTTCTACGGAGTACCCTTAAAATCACGTTCTGAACACATTGAGCGGCTCGGATCATCGCAATTCGATCGGAAAAAGGGAGTCCCTTACGGTAAGACCGTAAGGGATCCCTCATAGGATCCTGACTGTATATATATATATATATATATATAAAATTAATTAGGAGTATAATGGGGCAACACTGCATTTTGAGGATGAAAACATAAGTATTCAAACCTACTAGGATGGACATGCACCTAAATAAATCCTCTAAATAGGATGCCTATTTAATTAATTTCTTCATAAAAAAAATGTAAGAAAGAGAAAAAATGACACTTTCCTAATATTTTTATTCCGAAGAAGAAGATAATCCCATGTATATTTCAAAACAAGTACTATAATTGTACGAATACAACAAAACAAAAACTCAATACACAAAACAACAAGCACAAACAAAAAAACAAAAGAAAAGATATTTGTTTGATATTAGCATGAATTAATATAACAGAAACTACGAAAAAAGTAAATTTTATTGTACAACTCATTTAAACTTGTTTACATTAATTACGGCTAGTAATTCTATTTGTTTTCAAAATAGTAGTAATTTTCTTTGGCTCTAACGCCGACAGAAAAAACCTGATTCAACATAAAATATTTTGCACATTAAAAGTATACTAGCACAATGCAATAAATTAAAGTATATGAATCATTTTGTTCTATTAGTTCATAAGGCCACTACAACACTCGCATGCTTATTTTGTGTTTATACAAAAATAACCTAGGATGAATAATTAAGCCTCTCTTAACTAAATCAACCCAAAATTATAAGGATACCATGAAACTATTACACTAATGATATCAATAATTAATACTCAAGGGGCCGGTCTTTGCCCGGCTAGGGCTGTAAACAAGCCGAATCGAGCCGAATATTAGAATGTTCAGATTCGTTCATTAAGTTTTTTAGCAAACTCGAGCTCGAGCCAAACTCAATGAAAATTATGACGAGCCGAACTCGAGCCGAGCTTGCCTAGGTTTGGGTCGAACTCGAGCTTGTTCACGAGCCTTAACGACCCAATAATATCATATATTTA
>JAOTQK010000018.1:17927933-17944955 GCA_025642025.1 Rhododendron ferrugineum | reverse complement strand
AGAGTAAAAAAATAAGTGTTCCGATTTTTAATTCGTTTGAACCGGTGCAAAAATCTTATTTTTCTTATCATTTCATCTTAAATGGTCGTAATGAATTTTTGGCTCTAAGGCCTTTCAATGAGCACCTTAAGAGATACATGAAACTAAATAAAGTGTCTTAGGGTACTTGTTGAAAGGCCTTCGAACCAAAAATTCATTATGACCATTAAAGATAAAATGATAAAAAAATATGATCTTTGCTCCGATTCAACCGGATTGAAAATTGGAACACTTAAATAATATTAAATAAATAAAAGTACAAAAAGATATATAAGTTATTAAGTAAATAAATAAGAAATAAGAAAATAGGTGAATTATTGCCGGGGATAAAATGGTCTTAGGGGGGGTGGGGTCCGGGGGGCGCGCGTGTCAGGGTGGCAGGGGGAGGCGCGCAAAGAGTTTTGCCTGTTTATATTAGAACGGATGTGACAATTCAAAAACATAAGAGCAAGTCAATCCATCGGTGCCAAAATCACGTCGTTAAAATCTTTTTTGGTGTGCTCAAAATGCCAAAAAAATATCAACGTAGCTGCACCGGTTCCAATCTAGATTATTGGACTAAACTCATCTCCTTTTTTAATGCAAATCAAATGGCTTGAATGATGTGGCAAGTTTGGCAATTGCCAAATTTGGCTCCAAGAATGGCACTGCCAAAGTTTGGCATTAAGTTTGACACAAGGGGGTAGAAGAGGATTTTTTGCCATTTTTGATGCCAAATTTTGGATTCCGCACGGGATTCCGCACAAGTGTGGACATAATCCGACAAGGCCAGTGAAAGCTTTCAAAAAAGACGAAATGAGTGAACTGATTCCATAAACACCTCAGAAATGAGTTTTTTTTTTGCTGCTGATTTTGTCACTTCATTTTTTATTAACGTCACTCCCCTACAAGTACAAAAATACACTTGCAGAAAAGTGGCGTTAACAAAAAAGGAAGTGACAAAATCATTTCCCTTTTTTTTTCCATAACAATCGCCACGATGGGAAGAGAAAATACTTCTAAACATTAAGCAAGAGTTATTGGGTGGTGCTCGAAGGACCACATCGCACACCAACTCTCTTAATCACCACACATTCATACGAAGTTACGCTTGATTACGGAGGCTGAGACATCATGCGACTATCAGGACCACCCAATAATCTTCCAGCGTCAAAGACTCGAATCAGGGTCGGTGCATTTGGTAAAGAGCACCCTACAACCATGCCCCTCACGCCTCATGGGAAAAGTACGATCACTCATCAAAATCAAAAGCTGTCACCATGATCAGGATTCGTCGCTGTTCAAAAAAATGATCAGGATTTGCCAGCAACGACCAAAATATTCCCTAGGTAAAGAGCACCCTACACGATCGCTTATCAAAATCAAAAGCTGTCACCATGATCAGGATTCGTCAACAATGACCAAAATATTTCCTATGTCATATAAAATAAGCTCAATAAGCTCCAAGATAGCAATTAGACAAGCTGAGAAGGCATATCAAATATGATCTTACCAACCAATTTCTAGAAAGGAAAAGCATATTTTTTTGGTTGGTTCAAGTCAACAACATTGTTAGTTATAGTAGTGAGGTTTGAACCCCGTTAAATCTATGGGAGTACATGGTGCCTAACACCAGACTACCATGCAATGAGTAATTCTTTATCTGCAAACCCGGATATTATGGAAAAACAATCCCCCAAAATACAACTTTTGTATAGATTCAAGTGAATAACTCCCAAATTTGTATTAGGCTCCATTTTTGCAAAACAAAAAAGAAAGCAGCAGCAACAAGTCCTCTCTCTCACATGGCCACTCTTTTACAACCATTTCCAAAACTGGGATACAGAGAATCATACCCCTTCAACTGCTCTTGTATACTCCCAATTGACGAGAAGAACGGGAAATTACCTCACTTGCTAGAAGCGGATCAACGGACTTCTACCAACTCAACATCAAAAACCAACCACGAATTGGGTGGAATTTGTCGACCAGCACCTTTAGCCCCATAACTGCATCATACATGCAAACGAATGAATGCCATCACGGAGAAACAAAACGGTATCTCATAAAAGGCCCAATTTTCCATTCTATAGAATAAGCTTTAAATCTTTTATGTCAACAAAGAGTGTCATCTAAGAATTGCGAGACCCCAATCTACTTGCTAGAAAAACAATAATTTGAATTTGTCAGACATAAACAGTATAAAGTGTCCATTTGCAGGTCGAAGTATGAAGATTGAAAAGGGCAGACTTGCGTGAAGAGGTTTAAAATACAAATGATTGATGTGGGTGGTGAAAAATTGAAATTAAGAAGCTAAAAACATGATTCAGTGAGACCCGTAAACTAAATGAAAGGTGGGTGTGGTATTCAATTGGTTCAGCTTATACAAGTATAGGTAAGCATAGGAAATAAAAGCAATTGCATACCCCATGGCTGGTGGAATTGTGAGTCTTCTTTTGTCCCCAACACGCATGCCTGATGATTAGATATGAATAAGAATGTCATTCATTTCAATTTGCAAATAAAATGAAGGAACAATATATGAAAAGTTTCTTGAATTGTAAAATATATTACCATTGACCCCAACATCCCAACCCTTTATTACTTCTCCTACACCTGGGGGCAACAAAGCAAAACAATTCAACACAATTGATAAAAGCTCCTCAAAGCTGCATTTGGATATTTGATTTGAAGGAATTTTAGGAAGAAAAGAAAATCCAAGGGAAACACAGCTCGGAAATGTGGCGGAAAGCCCTTTCATTTTCTTTTCCCTATACAAATCCCTCGATAAATATGACATCCAAACACAGACTCTATGTGCTTAAACTCGGTATAAAAGTCACCTAGGCGGAACTTAAAAGGTGCTCTGCCAATATTAGAGTCAAATATTTCACCATTCTTTTTCAACTTGCCAATATAATGGACGCTCACCTGAAAACAAACAAACTCCTGTCGTTACTGAAAAAATGCTCAAACATAAGTATAGTAGTGGAAACCAAAGATTATATGCACATATTTCCTTCTTAGCTTGTTTTCCTCTTTTGGATAATAATGTAGCTAAAACCGTACTAGTGTTGGTACTTCTAAGTTCTAATGCATGGTGCATGGATGAGCGGACCTAGTATGATTGTGTACCATCTAGTAATAGGACAAAATGCAGCATAATAGTTTACAACAAATTCCACCAGTCTAGAAAGGTATGACTCAACCAAAACCAAAGTTGTAACAGGTGCCTTCTATTTTTGGTTTGCCAAGAAGTTGCACGTTTGCACCATGTGTCTCACACATTCTAAGTTCTAACACACTAGATGAGTAGATAATATGCACCACATGGCATCTCAGAAGGAAACCATCCTGTGACAGATCCAATCTTGTAGATTACAACTGAAGTGTCACAGAGCTTTACCTTTTTCCCAGGAGAAGCTTTCTTCCCATCCGGCTTACCCATTGCCAACTCTTCAATGACCAATCCGTTGGGGAAGGACCTTACTTGAAATGGCTTGGATCCAGATTCCTCCTCTATGTCCTCTTTAGTAGATACAATCTTCTCTGGAACGCTAAGGTCGGTATCTGTATTGCTACTCTGCTTCTTGCTCTTTTTCTTCTTCCTTTTCTTTCCCTCAGCCTTAGAGTCAGCATCAATGTCAAGGTCCCTGACATATCCACCAAAAATTACTACCTTGTATCTAGCATTAACATCATAATACAATTAGAACCAATGCTAAAACTAATTACTCCATCTAAGCAATGAATACAGGCATATATCAATCTTTGTTATGAAACAAAGCGGAAAATGTCCAGGCATACAAAACATGAGTAACTCTTCAGCCGTCCGATCATCTTTTATGTGAAGGTTGTAGCCGTCTAATCACTTATTTGTAAAAGTTACAAAGGATATTCTCCCAATAAATCTACCTCCCCCTCTCTCCTCACTTTTTAGGTAATGTATCCCTATTTTAAATGTGGCATTTTATGATCGAATAGGAAATAGTGATTCTATTTGAATCCATAAAAATTCTTTTTGGCCCCAATTTTCTTCTACGACCAACTAAAAAATTTAATCCACTCTCACATGCACCTTGTCTTCAACTTAACGCTAAACTCAATATATCAGAGTATTAACCACAATTTCCTGGAACAGTTGGCAATTAATTGCTTCACTGCAAGCACAAACCAATAGTGAAAAATAGGGCATGACGCAAAAAATACAATAAATCAAACTCGAAACGATATAAGATAATGAAAGAGCTTTGAAGCTTTAAATTGCAGAGGGTATTTGATGCTCTGTTATTTATACTCTCAAGATTTTGTCAAGAACAGTCAGAGTGAGAGCACTGTTATTTGCAATTCCCGAGCATGACATTGGCTGAAAAGTAAGTGACAGAAAAAAATTAGGTTTAAGGTTAGGTTAAAGATGAGGTAAATGAGTGTAAAGAGAAACATTGGGCTAGAAAGAATTGTTCTGTTTAAATAGAATCACTCAATAGAAAAAGTCTCAAAATTGTAACTAACGCTATGTGCAGATTACATTTGTACTCTAAGAGTAGAGCAGGTAGTTGAGACTATATAACATAGTGCATCTGGTGGTAAATATACAAATTACAAACTGATACGAGACATTCCGTTTTCAATGGAGGAGGAGAGTCTGTCATATCTATGAGGACAAAAAAAAAGGGCGTACAATGTAGTTACAAATTTACAATTACGGACACTTAAAATTTTTCATTAACGACTCTCTCTGAAGTCTGAATCTTTAAGTGAGATAATTAAAAATCAGATCTGAACATCATTATTGCTTCATCTTGATACGTGTGAGTGTAAAGGAAACTCACTGTTCGAATGCAGACAGATGGGCCACAAAAGCTGCAATATCGCCTCTGAAAGAAGCTAATATCTTAGATGAGAAAAAAACAAAGGGAAAAGAAAATCAGGCATAGCATCAATGGTTCTGATAACGGGTCTTAGACTCTTAGTTGGATGAAGATATGATAATTCCCACATGATGAAACCCCTGCATAGCTTCAAGTTTTATCTCTCCTCTTCTTTTCCTTCTATTTTCTGTTCTAACTTTTTCGCAATACTTTTAACGGAGTAAGATTACCAATGAGAGAAGCATGCAGATCGACAAGTTCAATGCACAGTAAAACAGTGGTAAAATTATTAGCTTCCAAAATCAATAAGCACTCACTTCTTATCATGTTCCTTCTGAACTGGTTGATCCTGCTCCATATCCATGGTAGCAGCCTTAGTCTGTATATTACTCTTGCTGCCAGCGTCACTAGTGTTTTCCTCATTCTTTTTCTTCTTCTTATTCTTCTTCTTGTCAGCTTCAGGAACTACTTCAGCACTAGCTAGTGAAGAACCCAACTGCTCGTTGGCTTCCCTGCTAAAAAGAGAACAGGACCAATAAAATGAAAGAATCTCAGTAATTGTCAAGGCAATCAACTTGTAATTAAGCTCCAAATGTACTCGAAACAAATAATAGTGGAGATCTTTCACCTAGCAGGTCAAAAATCAATGCGACCATAATGATTTAGATGCTGACCTTTTTTGTTCACCAACTTGAAGAATAGCATCAACCTTTCTTTTTAAGATTTCAACAAAGGCACGGTCACCTTTTGCCCCCTTCTTGGATTCATCATCTGTTCTAGTATCTTTGTTTTGTCCTGTTTTCCCTTTAATACTCGCAGCATCAGCTTTATTCTTTTGAGGCGAAGAAATTGGAAAGCCATCTTCATCTTCACTTTCTAAGATTGAGGCACCAATAGCACTGTTGAGAATAAGTTGTCTCCCAGAGTCGCCATTGTTGTAAGAAGTGCTAAACTGGGTCTTCTTCTTTCCTCGTTTAGCAATGCCATTCCCATCAGCGGGTTTTTCATCATCCAAAATCTCCTCAATCACCACTGAATTTGAACACCGACAAAATTTTAGATTGAGGAATGTTAGGCTTTCTATGCTGTAACAGCTAACAAAGCACATTGCACTAATAAACTTGGAGAAATTAATAGCCAAAGAACTCCAAGAACACTAGATTAGAAACTTAAATAGGAACGTGAAACTTGAATTATTGATGTGTTAGGATCGTCACACACGCACACACGAATTACGAGTATAAAACAGTAAAGAATCGACACAGCAATATACGTGGTTCCCCAAAACCGGGTACGTTCACGGGAGCGAGAGCGGCTGCTGTTCTTTTATTATCATAGTACGAAATAGGGTTTACAACATAGAGTATTTATACAGACTCTATTCTAACCCTAACCTGGTATTTGGTCTGTATCCCAAAAATACCCTTGTACTGCTCCGCTCAGGCATCTGGCCTTCTTTCTAGAACTCCTTAGTATCTCTTCATACTTAACATATGAGCCACAGTTCTAACATGATGCCTTGTTCGATGGAGATTTGAAAATTTTTGGGTTCGGCTTTTGGGGTAATGAGTGGGGAGAGAAATAATGGTAATAATTGGAGATAGAGGTAGTGAGTGGAGAGAGAGAGAGAAATGAGAATAATTGGAGATAGGGGTAATGAGTGGAGAGAGAAATGAGAGCAATGATTAGAAGTAGGGGTAATGAGTGTTTTTGGAGTTGGAATTTTTTTTCCAAAAACCCAACCGAACAAGGCATTAGTAAATAAGGCTATTTACCTTGCTACAATCTGCTACCAAAAACAAAAAACAATCCTTATTGTATGCAATTTGCAAAAACTTTTTCACCATTCACCATTGGACGGTTTGAATTTTTTTTTTCAGCTCTAATTGCTTGATAGTTGATACCTTTCTTTTGCATACGTTTACGAGTACAAATAGGATAATCATAGGCCTTTTTGAGAATTCCAACACCATTCCCCTTCTCCCCCTCCCCCCAAAGAAGAAAAAAAACACCCCAGGCCCCACTCTAATTTATACTGTAGGCAGTAGATTTTTGTGCCGTCAGTAAATTACCTTGTTTTCCTGTGTCAGAACCAGAATAATCGAGCTAGTTTTTCACTACTAGAAACTCAGTCCGAAAGTAAAAACTTATTGACAAGCATGGCATTGGTAAATTGCAACGAAAAGAAAACTCAATATTTCATAGGCTATACAGATTCATAAGAAAGGATTCAATAAGCTTCAGAACAATACCTCCACTGTTCGGGACGGGTGAGGGCGGGTACATTTCCAAATCCTCAACAGTAAAGTCGTTGTCGTCATCATATTCATCTTCAATGTCATAATCAGTAGACTCATCCGATTCAGTCCCGGCAATATCTTCCCCATAAGAATCACTACCAGAGTTAAAGAACTTACAAAATCCAAACCACAAAGTCACATGGGCATGTCATTCAGCTTAATGTTGCCTTTGTTCATAAGGATAGCAAGATTAAGTTGAAAAAACCCTTTTGATTCATGCAAAACCAGTTCAGAAAAAAATCCAAAGGATACGACTCATCGTCATCTCTGCAACAATCTGGGGTGCCAGCTAGAAAGAAACCAGAAAGATGAATACTATGAGGGCCGACAACTGAGAAGATTACTTCATCTTCCTCTTCAAATTCAAGATTCAGCGGGCAGTTCTCAAATTTCTCTGGTAACAAAGAGCACAAGTAAACTGGTTTTTTATCTCCCACGTTACACTGAAGTATGCTCTTCTTTGTGGATGAACCAGTGCCCAACGTTGCCTGAATCACCAAATGGTACATAATGTCTTTGAATTCTACCGAACACAACAATCAAGAAGACTTTGACTTTATGGAGCTATTCTACAGTAGCTACAAAAACTACAAGCACATTCCTATCCCATTGCAATATCATAGTCAGACGTGGAGTGGGACGAAGGGTGAGATGAGGAGCCACAACCTTACAGCATATGAATAGACTCAAATTTTCCTATTCACACACGCATGACCCCAACCCCAATCTCATGAGTCCTTTATCATGTAATCAACATTATCAATCTTCATCTCATATCAAATGCAAAGAACCTCGAAGGAGCTAAAGATATGTGCCACGTTCTCAAAACCAATAAGAAATGGGCTATACATCAAACTGCTGTTCCAAAACCCAAATAGTCATAAAAAGTTGAGAGAAATAAAACACAAGTATCTGAAAGAGAAATCCATAATAAGTTTAAAATAAGGGAAATGATAATGCCAAAACTGTTTTTGTTGGTGCCAAAATTGTTTTTGTTAGTGCCAAAACTCTAGTGCACAAAGTGCTTGTACCAATGTACAAGACTTTTATGCGATGGAGTTTTGGCACTAACAAAAATAGTTTTGGCATTATCACTACCCTAAAATAAATGCTTAATAAGTTTTGTTTTGTTTTTTGGCTAAGCAAATGCTTAATAAGGTAGCATGGGATATAACCAACAAACTAGGGCTAGCCTAGTTGGCCACCCTTGTACACTTTCAAATTAGATTCAGAAGGTCAAATCTTTCGAAAAACAAGAATCTATTGTTCTTTTTCATTTTTGGAGTCTTTCCTTCTTAGCTTATTTCTTCCCCATACACGGCTCTCTCTTTAGTTGTTGTCTATTTGGCTTGATTAGTTGATTTAGTTCTTACAAACCCTCACAGGATTTATGTAGTATCCCCTTATTCTTCTACTGATTAACCTAAAAAAGTTAGCATGGGATATTATCCTCATACTCAGTGTTTTCAAATCAGGCTACATATTGTGTATCATTTTTTTTCATTTTACGTATAGTGTAACGTAAAATGCGTTAACAAAGGCTAATATACAATAAAAAGTTAGTTATACTTAATTACACTCTGTTATATACATGGATTTAGATAGAAAAATAGGTTTTTAGGATGAAAATTCCAAGTCTCCCAAGAGAGGTCTAGCACATTGAGGCTTTTTGATGCCATGGTCAAGGGAAGAGAAGAAGAGCCCTGATCTGATTCATGTAAAATTGTAAAACTTGATCGAAATATGTTATTTTTTCCGTCCGAGCTCTAACCGATTTAGTTTTGGTTTTCTTTCAATGGTTTGGACGTCACCATAATTACATCAGACGTGGTGTTCCACTTATTAAAATATGGTATGACTTTTTTTCAATAACTCATAGGATGCGTACTAAATCACGATACGTAAATATATCGTAGGATACGCCTTCGTATCGTAAGCTTTGTGTACAAAAAGGATACGGGGTGGGATACGTATAGTTTTTGGAAGGAGACGGTAGGATTCGTATCTCATAACATACAACTATGCTCGCAAATCACAATTGCCTCAAAAAAATGCAGATAAAAAAAAACCCCTCAAAAGACAACAAAAATTCGATTCCTAAAACACTGTTTATCTTCACGGTCGATGTTGTAGAATTTCACTACATACTTACGAAGAGACAAACTCAGAAATCTTGACTGACATAGAAACTAGAAACGCAACGAATAACAAACTTGAAAAATCAATATCAATTTCAAACTAGAACACACGCACATCACATAACTCAATTATACGGAAAGCCACATTTAAATTACCTGAGATATGTGAAGCTTTGCTCCGCTCTCATCATCGAATCGATGAGTGTACGGTTTGCTTGGTTTTACTTCAACTCCTGCGAGAAAAAATAATAATACATCAAATACACGAAGAATTCAAAGCTTCATTTGGAAATTCGAAAAAGTAATCGAAAACGAACCCCAGAAAGCCATCTCTAGTGGTAATCCGAGCTTCCGCTAAAACCCTGTGAGAGAGAAGCCACTCGATGTTTTATCGCCTCCTAAAACCCTAAACGCCGCAGGGTTTTGTTAACAGTCCGCTAGATGCACAGACGGGGCGTGAAATGATAGTAAGAAGTTGACACGTGCATGTAAAGTTAATGGGAGCGGTGCACGCTTTTGTGCTTTTCTTGGGCCTCAAGTCGATAACGGCCCATGGGCTTTAGGGATATAATCGTAGAAGATAGGATGAATGGAGGCCCATACAGATGGAATTTCCTCGGATTTATAAATAAAGAAGAAGAGAGAGATGGAATTTCCTTGCAAGTATTTTATTTTATTTTGGTGATCTCAATTTCCTTCCAAGTTTTTCAATAAACAAGTCGAAATAAAATAGTGAAAATATCCAGTACTCTCTCAGTCTCATATTAATTTTTTTTATTTTCGAACTCGTTCCATTATTTACCCTATCCATATTGCCTCAAAGGCTAGTTACGCGGAGCTTTAGCTTGGCCCATTTGGTGTTTCATTCAATGTTCTATTGGATGCTTGATGTAACCTTATCGAGATTAATAAAATTTATCTTTTGCCGATCAATTAAAAAGGCTGGTTATTCGGACCATCATGGAAGGTTTAGGGCCAAGGGAATTGGAATATATTCGTGCATAATTTTTTTAAGAAAAATAAAATTAAGATCTCAACTAAATTTTAAAAAAAGTGCAAAAAAAAAAAAAAACATGAGTTACAAAAAAAAGAGAGTTGTTTTTTTATCCAATTAATGGTACGATTCTAAAAACAGACAGGCAATATGAAACGGAAGAATTAAGCCTAATTTGAGCAAAATTTGTTCTTTCTATCCAGAGTATCCTGAAGGATTTCAAATCCCATGATAAGCAGTTGAAAGTCTGGACATGGCTGTAGGGCAGTCGATCCGACTGTCCATTTCGGCAATAGACGGCTCGGATTTCAATAGACGGTCCAAATCAATAGGAGCTCGAAATAAATCCGAGCCGTCGGCGTCGAAATAGACGGCCGGATCAGCCGTCCTATAGCCCTATAGTGCGGACTGCACTACAGAATTTTCAAATTCGAGAAAATCCATCTTTTTTTAGGGTGGATCTAATCTATATATGAACGTTTGCAATTAAGATGGCATTTTCATGGCTTTTTAAAATATCTTTTAAAAAAGTCTCGAAAGAATGAGTGGAGCTTAAGACAAATAAAGTAATAAATACCAATTGGATTCGATTGTTGGAACCCACCAGAATTAATCATGTCAAGGTAGTAGTAGTAAAGTATTAGGTGCACATAAAACATGTGTACGCGCACACATAAAAATAATAGTGGTGGCCAAAGTTGACCGTGTACCAAAAAAGTATGGACCATGAGCTAGGCCTTGTTGTGGTTACATATATTTGCCATGATTGAGAAAGATAGAACCAGAGAGATGGACCACAAAACTCAAATGTGCAGTTCGGTTGGCTGGTTCGTGAGTTTTCTTTTTCGTATTATTGACCGTGTACCCAAAAGTATGGACCATGAGCTAGGCCTTGTTGTGGTTACATACATTTGCCATGATTGAGAAAGAGAGAGACAGAGAGATGGACCACAAAACCCAAATGTGCAGTCCGGTTGGTTGGTTCGTGGGTTTGCTTCTCGTATCATTGATTATGGTTCGTTTTTTGTGGTCAGATTGTAAGAATGAAATATCCTGTGAATCAAAATGAAGTTTTAATGAGCCTCAAAGCGTGTTTAAGTTTAGTTCTGTTTCCAAAACGAGCTTATATTGACGAGCTGTAATTGAGCCGATCAGGACCCGAACGGAAAGTACCCGATTTTCACAACATATGTATGCAGTACAAAGTAAGCAAGCCAGACTTACCAAATTAATTAGCTAGCCACAAAAGAAGTTAAAGCTTTGTTTGGGATTAGATAGCTAAACGATTAAAAACAAACTTTCAATGAGTCAAATAATGAAACTAATCATCCGATCACATGATTTGTGAACGAATTATGAGCATCAAACAGTTAAAATTGAGATCTATTCAGTATACACCGTAGTTTCCAGTATGATGAAATCAACCATACCCTTCAGTTTAAACCCTTTTCTTTAGATTTTTCCCCCACTAATTTCAACAACTCCTAATTTTATTTTATGGTATAGTAATTTTTTTTTGTGTGTGTGAAGGTAAGCAAGAGACATTAATGGTGAGTTTGAACTAATTTTTAGGGGCTTTTTAACGCGATTTTGTTGTTGTTGTTGTTTTCTCCAAATCGCTACAAGATTCGGGTCTAAATTACATCACATCGTATTTTTCTTCTCGACTCCTTTTTTGGGTCTATTTCGCCTATTATGTGAAAATTTTCCAATTTAAATTTATGTTTTTATACTTTTCTGTTTTATCTCATCGAGACAGAAAGTACAATACAAAAATCTGACCCGAATCTTGTAAAAATTAAGAGATAACAAAAAGAAAGAAAAAAAAAACCCTCTGGAAAGTTAGTCCAAACTGACCGTAAGAGCGAGAGATGTAAACGGCAACGGGCAATAGTTACATTTTTGTAGTATCAATCCTGACGTCCTTCGACGACGGCCCCGTTTCGCTTTATTTTTCAAAAAAAAGGTAATTTCAAGTTCAAATATAATGAAAATGAAAAATAATTTTTCGATTTTTTTTACACCGTTTAAAAGATCTCAATGAAATCTATCAAATAAAATTCATATTAGTAAGAAAATTATTTGCGTAAATACATAATTTTTGAGCTTGAAATTACTTTCCGTTTCTAAAAGTTCATTTTCGAAAAAAGCGGAACGGCCCTAGTGGATTCCCTTGTTTTGCTAAATAGGGAAAACGGCCTGTTTGGCTAGTGCATGAAGTGTTCTTGGAGTTACGTATCCTAATTTGTTTGGCCACAAATGTTTTGGATTTGCAGACATGGTTGCCATTTCGCTAGGGATCCGGGACTAGTGCTGTAGTGCACCCCCACCAATCCGGCTGTCTATTTCGGTAATAGACGGCTCGGATTTATAAAAGTTCGGATTGAATCCTAGTCGTTCGTGCTAAAATGGTCGGCCAGATCGATTGCACTACACGTGTAGTGCGACGGGTGTACTACAGCAATCCCGATCCTGTTTGGCTTGCGACCAATCAAGTAAAAGTTGTAAGTCCTTAGTGCACCAATTAAATAGTTAACCCCCAAGAGGATTTATCCCTCGTGATTATTTGAGATGTACGTAAGTTAGTCCGAACACTTGAGTTATATATAAAAAATAACAATTGATAAATAATTTAAACTGTGGCGTAGATCTATAACACGTGTTTTGATACACGTGTATACATGTATACGAATAAAATACCCCCATATAGGTATAAATTGCCAACTAGTACTACCGAGCAAAAAAATTTACTTCCGGTAAATAATCCCCTGGGGAGAGACCTTCTACGGGGACCAACAGTTACGAACCGATGAGGAGCCCACCTCGGAGCCCCACGTAAATGATTTAAACTGTTAATTGTTTTTAAAATATTTTTTCGAGTATCCCTAGAAAATTTCAGATCAATCGTAATGCATCAAAACTTTCTGCTTAAGAGTTTAGGATCCTGTTCTGAACGAAACATTCGACGTATGGATCACGCACTTACATTTATCCAATTGACCTAAGATTATACATTCACTAGATAGAATATTTTAAAATAATCTAACGATTTGAATGATTTACTTGAGATCCGGAGTAAGCCCTACAATTGGTCGGTCCCCGTAGTGTTTTCGGGGGGGAGAAAATAACGTAATTGCTTTAGGTGAGATTCCCATCATCTTGCAACCAAACAAGAACTCTTTTTTGACTTTTCCTCATATCAACAATTATACTGGTAGGTAGTTTGTACGTGTTTTTTGTGTGTCAAACTTTTGTCGTTTGGCAAACATCTTTGATTCTTTTTTTTGGGTAATTCTACTGTCCGCAAGGGATGGCAATGGGGCGGATCAGAGTCGGATTTAGCGTTCCCCAAATCCGCTCCGTTCTATATCGGATCGGATCGGAGCGGGGGAAATCGGGAAGGTGTCGGGGTCGGAGGAAATTGGGTCCCCATTCACCATAATAATTTAACTAGTTTTGTTCTTTTTAGAGTGTTTTGAAAAAAAAACAAAATATTGATGATTGATGAGAGTTAAAAAAAATAGAAATAAAAAAACAAAGACATAAATTAGTGTTTTATTAATTGGTATACTGCTCTTATTATATCAAAACAATGAAATTTATTTAAACATATACATACAAAAATATAAATATCTATAATCGGGTTCGGATTGGGTTAAAACGGGGCGGGGGAAGCAAATATCATGCCCGCCCCATTTGTCTATCGGATTGGGACGGGGAGGTCGGATGATCAGAGATAATTGCCATCCCTATCAGCCATTTTTACAACAATTTCTTTGTACTAGTAAATGGGAACCGAGTACAAAGAATTTTTTTGGATATTGAATATGTGAAATGATTCAAGGAGAGAAATGAGAAAACAGATAAAAACAACAGGGAAATGATATTGGTACTCCAAAAATTGATGCAGACACTCTAAAAAACAAAGGAAATTGGCTTTGGAGTTACACTAATTTTGGAGTGTCTGCATCAATTTTTGAAGTGCCAATATCATTTCCCAAACAATAATAACGTATATGAACTGAGAGTTTAAACTATAATAGTAACTTATAAAAACAAACAAACAAACAAAGAACTGAGAGTTTAAATTCTATCTACCTCATAAGGAAACCCCAAGCTTTTCACCACCGCCATTTTTGTGAGGGTCCTAATATGCGCTTGTTTCACTAATCTGAACTATTCATCTTGTAGAGCCCGCAGAGTGGTATATATCCTTAAAAAAATTAGTTTGATCGGATATTGATGGGTATATGAAAAATTGAATTTTGGTTTATAAAATGGATGGCCGATAAGTTTAAAGTTAAAATGTCCATGACCGTTTCCAACTTTCAATATAGTTATCGATATCCAATTAAGCTGATTTTTTGCGTGAATATATTACTCTGCAAATCCTACAAAATAGATGGTTCAAATTACTGCTATAAACGCACAATGGGGTCCACAAGGGGTGATGGAAACCATGGAATTTCCACCTTAGGTGGAAAGAATGTAAACTTATGGACCGAATAATCTAATTAAAACATTAGTTGTACTACTCTTTTTTTTTATGACTGGCTGTCCGGACCAACTTGCGCACATCTCAACTAATTTTTGGCTCTGAAGTTGACAATCCGGGTAACCCTCCGGTGGCCCCAAGACTAGAATGTTTGGCGCTCGATCCAAAAATTAGCGATCAAACAACAATGTTAATCCTTTAGTTAGGAGTATTAACCTAGAAATACTTCATATTTAATGAAAAACATGGACATTGACGGCTGCTCACTTCCTTTTTATTTTTTTTTCTTCTTTTCCCCTTGTCCGTTAATTCAACTCGGCTGAGTAAAATAAATGATGAAATAGGTAGATATGGGACACTCGGAACCAACCACTTCACCAAATTCTCAAAGCATCATTTGCCCATCAC
This sequence comes from Rhododendron ferrugineum, assembly GCA_025642025.1. Classification (NCBI taxonomy): domain Eukaryota; kingdom Viridiplantae; phylum Streptophyta; class Magnoliopsida; order Ericales; family Ericaceae; genus Rhododendron; species Rhododendron ferrugineum. The sequence continues at coordinate 17,929,731 of JAOTQK010000018.1, read as the reverse complement.
CATCAAATAGTTAACCACTTGTTCTACTCATTAATGAGGAATCTCTATGATCAGTGAGAAGTTTTTCAGTGCCAGGTGAGCACGGCCACGTGGTGCCGAGCACGCATCTCGAACATCCAAACGTGTTTTGAATGGTCCAGATCTGTTTGGGCTTAAGAAGGTGTTTTGGTAATTTTACACTTAAAAATTACCTAAACAGATCTGGACCGTCCAAAACACGTTTGGACGGCCGAGATGGTGCTCGGCACCACGTGATCCGTGCCCACCCGGCACTGAAAGATTTCTCATGATGAGTACAATATAAGGTTAGGGGCCATGTGACCATTTCCCTTGCATTCCTTTCACCATGATATTGAAATTTGCAATAATATATACTCCATGTCTAAAGCTAGGAGTAAGGATCAGTCCTTTTTTTTCCCCCCTTAAAATTCTCGTGTTTTCCACACCATTTATATTTGTAAGCATTGAAAAAGACTCCGTACGCAACATAGACATACTACTTTCCTAATTAAGAATATTGGATTCTTTCTTATGAGCTAGAATATATAGTCAAAATACCAAAAACTTAGGGGAAACTCAACCCTGGTATTTTTTGGAATTTTTTTTAGATTTACGGTTTATTTTTTGGGTTAATCACCCGTCTCAATGAGAGGAGTCTAAAAATATAAAAAAAAGGTTATTAAAAAAGAAAAAGTTCCAAACAGCTGGTATTTTTTGTCCCAATTGTCGTCTTACGTAAACTTTTTTCGATTTCGGTTTACATTTTCATATTTTTTGATTCCTCTCGTCAAAACGAACTGAACAAAAACCTACGAAAATACCATACCAAAGATTTAAGGGAAATTCAGTGCGTTTCATTTCGTCCAAAATTGACTACTACAGAGACGAGAGATATATGTTGGGAATACTTTGGTGTGTATAAAGTGGGAAGTACTTTACACCAACCAAACAAAAAACTTGACTGGGTCACATGGCAGACTTTTCTCTCTTTTTAAAAAGGCCTTCTTCATGTCATTTATGTGGGAGTAACAGGACAATATTTATACTGCCAAAAAACCCGGATGCTCCCAAGCACTTCTCTTGACAGCGGTGTCGAGCGACTCATCCAGGCGTTTATTTCGATAATTGACGACTCAGATTTTAATCCGAACAACGAACGATTTAGATCTTTATCCATTCAGATCAGATCTAAGCCGTTCACGCCGATCCGACCGCTCGGCACGGCTGCCAAGCACAGGGTGCTTGGCGGCATCTCCCATTACCGTTTACCTAATTTCAAAATTTAATCATTCTTTTGCATGACAAAGGCATTTTATATTGTATTTTCAGCAGTGTATTCACTGAATTATTTTCAACTTTTTTTGTCAAGCTTGGAATAATGCAGCAAGGCCCCCCATAGACCTAAAAAGGGTTGGTTATCTTTTACTATTAACATTATTTCTTTGCCAAGACTAAACAAAAGTGTGGAAGAGCCGGAAGAGGGGGTGATCGACTGTAGCGACATCCACTATGCGTGACCATAGAGGTTTCAGACTCACGACAGGAACCCTGAAGAAAACGAATCACCCAAGATTTCAATTGCCCTACCGTGAGCTAGAAGATCACAACCGGACATGCACGAGGGCAAGACGCGAGAGGGTGACAACCTGCGATTTCTTTGGCCTGTACCGTCTAGAAGTTGTAGTAAAACGAGTCTTATAAGTACCGATTATTGTCACAGACACACATACTGACATACGTAGTTCAATTCGGAGCTCCTTTTTTTCCCAAATGTTTTCATTTGTTTCCCACTTAAGTG
>JAOTQK010000018.1:17890728-17908137 GCA_025642025.1 Rhododendron ferrugineum | reverse complement strand
GTTTGGCGGGTAGCGCAGACCTATGTACAAAATGTGGTGCAAGTGGATAGATACATTGGGAGGTATTATGGCAATATACTTCCATAAGATAGTTAAGCTTACAAATTGATGACACTAAGTTTGTGGCTGAAGTAAAGGAAACAATTTGATGATACTAAATTTATAGCAGTTTTGCCTGCATAAGGTATGCCATTTGTAGGAGAATATATAATTGCTACCATATTTCTGCAACTTAATTGGTTTAATCCTTGGAAGTGTATAAATGGCAATTACTAAATTTTCCTTCTTTTAGGTTAAGACTGTCTATGTGGAAGGCCTAACTGATGCTTGGAATGAACGGAAACTAAAAGAAAACTGCAAACAGTTCGGTGAGGTTGTGAAAGTTAAGTTATCTCGGAATCTAGGCACCAGACGCAAGGATTATGGCTTCGTAACATTTTCTTCTAGAGAAAGTGCCCTGGCTTGCATCGAAGGGATTAATAATGGTTGTATTGGAGAAGGAGATGTGAAGGTAGTGAAGTGTTCTTCCTCGTTTTCTCCTCTCGTATTTGTTTAGGAAAACAGTGGTCTTACTACAGTTTCTTCAGATTAAGGCTAGCATTGCAATGCCTCATTCTAAGGGGCGGCTACAAAAGCAAGGTATTCGTGGTGGATTCAAGGTTACGGGATCGACAGAAGGCCCATCAACAAAAGAAGAGAGTGGAAGAGAAAACAAAGCTGTATCTCCAAAGATGGAAGGTCATGCAAAGTCTAAAAAAGCAAAAAAGAAGGCAAAGATGCTGGCTGAAGAAAAGGGAAAGGCTCTTTGTGAGCCAGAAATTGATGGAAGTGGTAAACCAAATAAACACCAGACTGTCACTGAAGATCAATTTGTTCGACCATCATCCAAGTTAGAAAAGAGAAGTCGCAAAAGAAAGAGTCTGCACTCTCAGGTTGAGGGCCGTGGGAAGACAGGAGCTGAGCATGGTCATAATGACAAACGATTAAAGAGGCAAATGGGTACAAGTCTTGCAGTGGATTACGTAAGCTACCCATTTAGATGCTTTTATATAAGGTTCTGAAAATTGAGTTTTCTAACCTGAATATGCAGGCAACAAGGGGGGCAGGAAAACCAATGATTCGAGGAAGCCAAAGAGACATCTGCATGCTAGGAAAGGGTCAAACTATGGTGCAGATTCCATCAAATACAGAAATCCAAGTGTACCTGGATTAGATACATCTTCTGTTAGTCACCAGAGTCATGCCTACGCCACCACCATGTCTGGATCTAAAAGGCCCTATGCCGATATGGTAAGTTATACTTATTTCTCATTCATCAGTGTTTCAATTTTCCATTTTCTGCTTTGAAAGTGTGGGATGGTTTTGTTCCAGGAGCCACATGCTGGGTACCTTGAGCCTGTTGCTCGGATGCAAGTCCAAAGAAGTTCAGGGTACATTGAACCTCCTTTTACAATGCACTATCAACCTCTTGCAGGATACCAAGAAAGTGCAGTTATGACACAAAGCCAACCTCAAACAGGATACCATGAACCTGTTCACGTAAAATACAGAGTACCTCATGTAGAGTATCTTGTACCCGGTGTTGGAACTTATGGCCAACCTCATGCTGGATACCTTGAACCTGCTGTTGGAAGACAAAGTCGAACACATGCAGTATATTCTGAGTCTGCTGTTCCAAATTACAGTCATGATCCATACTTGAGAAGGTTTTTTAGATTAGCAATTTATTGTTCCACTTTGAGTTCTAATTTTGCTGCTTCGATTGACATAATTTTACTCGTCTTGTTGACAGAGCTGGTGAACAGGATCTCCATGCCAGTAGTCACTCTGCATATGGGTCAGGTATTGTGTTGGCTCCATTTGTTGCTGTCTTTCATTTTCACCACGTACAGACCAGTAAATTGTTGTGTTGTGTGTTTTTGTAGGATATTCTCTTCCACCTTCCTATGTTCCAAGTTACACCTATGTTGGATATGAGGTCTCTCTCTCATACCCCCACACCCACCCAACCATGCACACATGTGTGTGCACATGTTCACGCGGCATTTAATTTCATTGCTCGTACGTAATATTTTAGACTGCATAGCATATGTGCACACAGGTATGCCTAATCTTAAACAAAAGAGCCCATGTCCTTGATTGTTGACTATTGAGGAATTTGGGGCAATCTAAACCAGAACTTGTGAATTCCACTGAAACAATTGCTAAATGTAGCGAGGCTGGTCTCAAGTTTTGGGTCTTCGCTTCCATTTTATCATATGATAAACTGTACATTCAAAGGAGTCTTTTTTTGTCTTGGTTTGTAATTGAAAACATGATATGTTTGATCTCAAAGTCCTCATATGGCACTTCTCCAACAAGTCCTAAATAAAGCGTTTTTGTTTTTCCCGCTTGTCATCAAAGCTTTCAGATTTTACAATTGTTCTCGCCCCCCAGGAAATTTGAAAATTAATTAGTATGTTTTTACGGTCGAAGGTTGGTCTTTCAAGCCCAGCGTGTTCACTGGATGTGCCGGCTGCTAATCAAATTTTATTAACTTGTTACTGCAGGGTGGTAGCAGTGTTAGTGGTCATTACCAAAGCAGTGGAGGAGCACACCTACCTCGAAGGGCATACTACTAGGCGAAAACAAGAGAGATGCGGAGTTTTTAACTTATTTCAACTCTCAAGAAACCTGTTCTTGGATCTCTCTCTCTCTCTCTCTCTCTCTCTCTCTCTCTCTCTCTCTCTCTCTCTCCTGGTTTCATAAAATCTGTCAACGCAACTCAATCAACATGTAAATTCTTTATACTCAACAGTAACAATACCCATTTAATCCCCAACCGACTGCGGTATGGTTGGAAGAGAGACTAAAGACAGACTTAACTTTTGACAGTACATGTATAAAGTGGTTGTTCTGAGAAAGTTCTATAACTGAAATAGTAACCTGGTAGCCCCCATATACCTCCAAAAGTCGAGGAACTTAAGGGGCATTATGCCGTAGAACCACGCCTTCCACCCCTGGATGGGTATGTATCGGAAAATAACTTACGGGCCATTGGACAGTAAATCATTTTATGGCAGGTAAAAGATTTTCCCAAGAAAATCATTTTGGGGGCTTTCAACAACCAAACATTGGAAATCATCTAAAATGTTATTGGCAAGAACATTTTACAGGCAAACAAACGGAGCCGCAATGTCTGCAATTGTTCAGGAACGCACCAGAGAGGATAGGTCAAGAGACCAGATTAGTTATATTTGTACTCATTACCTTGCTTCCTTTATTAAAAATCTAAAGCATCAGAAATACACAAAGGTAAATCTTTATACAACCTTAAAAATTCTTACTTCTAAACAGTTGAGCCATATTGGCCAAGTATCAGCGTTCCAGCACCAAGCTCATTGTACTATAAACATATCTCCCGTAAACAAAAAAACAAACTCATTTCCAAACACCACAAGCGGAAAGATACTTTCAGAAGGGTACTGCCCATAATCTTGGGGAAAAAAACTACTCAGCAGCATTGATTTGAGCACTAGCTCCTTCCATCATCCCGTTGCGAATCTGCTCGCCAATGTCCCTGACGTGACCAGGACCATGTGGTATAAACACAGTGGTGTTCTTTGATGAGTTGCCGAGGTCCTTGATGGTGTCGAAGTATTGGGTGATCATGATGAGGTCCATCACCTCCTTGGCTGAGGTGCCTCCCACCTTGTGAGAAAAGTTCAGTATGTTATCTCTCAAGCCATCTGTTATCGCCTGCCTCTGCCTCGCAACGCCAACCCCGCCTAGGTACTTGGCTTCAGCATCGGCTTCTGCTTTTTTAACTAGGAGAATTTTCTCTGCTTCCCCTTTGTATACACTGGCAAGCTGAAGCCTTTGAGCTGTAGTAAATTAATTAAACAAAAAGTTCTTAGTTTCACACACTCCTATAGATCTATTTGATTGACAAGCACACGATAAAGTAGCCAAATTTGGGATTTACTCATTCATTTATATACTATAATATCCAGAATAAATCAGACTTAACCTTAAATTTCAAGAACTTTTGATGCAAAAGTCTAATTTGTGAGAGGTACTAACCTGCATTAATCTCATTCATTGCCTTGCGCACAGAGGGATCAGGTATAATATCAACCAACAAAATGTGTTCTATGTTGTATCCATATGCTCCCATCACCTGATCCACAGAACATACTTTTTAACTACCATTCTGAAAAAGGGAAACCTTGATACAGAAAGGATTTTTAATTTCAGGCAGATATTAAAATCAAACTGGACGCATGTTTCGTGCCACGGTGGTGCCCAAAGTAAGAAGAGTATGCTTTAAATGTTGGGTTAGTGAAACCCAATAGCTACTAGAGTCAAGGACTTGTGGGCCTTGACTCCAGTACCAATCAAGCTTCAAAAACCCAACATTTAGTTGCTACAAAACATCAGTTGATCTATGTCTTGTTTATAAAGTGCAACCATCTCAACATATTCAAAAAGAACAGCTGATATGTGTATATGAAAACGCTAAACATTTGTACGGGATTTTAAGAACAATTACAACAGAATCCAGTCTTCCAGCAAATAACATACTACTCTTTAGAGAGAAGGCATCGTGCGTGAAATTAATCTAATACGCGGAAGACCTTCCTTCTAAGATGTTGGACTCTTGCCACTGGCAAACAAATAACAGAATCTTCTTGGTGAGTAGACAATGCGTATCAAAACTGAACCTAGCACAATATCTTAAACAGGTAGCCAATATAAAGTCATCAAACCCCCCAGGGAACCAAATCAAACTGAAAACACAAAATAAACACAAACGAGGTAGTTCTAAATTAGAAGCAGGCAAATATGAATAGGAACTAAACTGGCTTGAGGTACCACCCCTAAATTCCTGGGTACAAGGTTTCATTAGGATGCTGGCATACGGAAGACAAGTTTGCCCCACAATATATCAACAGACATGAAATGTCCCTGCAATATATGGTTTAGATCGTTAGATTCATCTGCGAATCTCAGTCCTAGTTGTTGCGTCTTTACTGACAAGTTGTAGAGGCAAGTATATGATCGCCTGTAGGGCTAAGACTAGTTTTCCTTCCACTTCGTATTTCAGCACAAAAGTTCGTCAACGGCTGAGTTGATATATCTCTGGATCTTCAAACAACCCATACGTTGTTGATACCAGCTTCTAAAATTACTTGCACAATTCAAGACGAAACTTACAAGCTTAATGTGCAGCGCAGATTGATGAGATCAAGATATGAGCATAAAACTATGCATCTAGCCTTTCAAATTAAAGCAGTGACAAAAGATGAGTGTCTAAGTAACCAATGGGGAAGATTGAACAAATAATCGACATGAGTATTGCAGCTACAACTGTCTGTAGAAATTGAATATTTCATTATAAATAACTTATCATGAAAGAGCAACGTTAAAAAGTCACAGTGACCAAATAACAGCAACAGTTTACCTTCTCAAGCTCCTCCAAGACAGCTCGAGCAACATCACCTTTTTGCTCAAAGAGTGCATCAAGAGTCATTCTTGGAACATGAGCTCGGACCACTGAATATTAATGGATGCACCATTAGATAGTAGGAAAAGGAAAAAGAAACCAAACTTAAGAAGAGAGGTATTCCAGACTAATGAAAATTACCATCAAAGACGTAAGCCTGAATCTGTTCCTTGGGATTTTGCAACTCATAAAATGCATCATCAGCGTTTTCTTTAATAACTCGGTATTGAATTGAGCAAAGAAGTTGCACAAAGACATTGTCCTGTAGAAGGAACAATCGCTCACAAGTGTACTTCTCTAATTGATAAAACAAAAAGCGTCATGCCTAAAACAAATGTTTATGGCTTCTTATGCCAATGACATAAGCATGCCTTATTGCTACCAACATGAAACTCTTAGGTACTTTTCCAACTGGATACACAACATAAGTAAACAGCTGATAGTAACAGAAATTGAGCTGAATTCAGGGTCTCTAAGTATCCTGAGGGAAAAAAATATCATCTTTGTCATTAACAGAACAAACCCTATCAATTAATTGGACACCACCTCCTAAATGATTAGTGATGCAGTTTCTGCATCGTAAATCGATTTAAGGACAATAACTTCCGATTATTTGCTGATGATGCCCCTATCTACAACGGAATCAAGTTAAGGTTGGACAAAAGACAAACTGGAATTAGAAAGAGATGTACAAATTGCATGGCTAAAAACCATATTCAAGGGGATATAACAATCACAGGAGGAACTACCAGTTGATGGTAAAGATCGTGGAAATTAGATTAATTACCTAAACGCAAGACTTAAACTAAATAAATACAAGTGAAAGATGACGATGGAATTCACGTGGCTTTCTGCTGACTAATTGTAAGGCATTTTCAAGTCCAACAGGCTGTGATGACTTCAGGAAGTAAAAGAATCAACCAAGCGCAACACACACAGACAGAAACTCAGATGCTCTAATCTCCTCCATCAGGGTTTCCCCATCCACAACCAACAGTATTGTGAAGGATACCGCATGGTCCGCATCCATTCTTCTTAAAATATACAAGCAAATGCAATGCAAACAAAGAAAAATCCAGACGAGAACTAGATCATGCCAATGAACAGGGTATGTGGCCCCCAGCCTCAAACATAAGATTTCAAAGAACCTCAAGAATGGCCTACATAGAGTGTTTGGCCACAGAGGCGGCCAGTAGACAGGTTAAACAATCAGAGATTCATATCATCAATTACCAGACAAATACCACCAGAAAAATCAATCCTAGGGCAATAGGATTATAGGACCGAGAATATGGCTGATAAACGAACCAAGCTACTCGAGTTTGAGCTCTCTTACATTCGTTAAAAGCTTATTCAAGATCGGTTTGTCACACGAACAAACCAGGCTTGAACATGCTTTTGAAGCTCGTTAATCTTTCAAACCAAGCTCAAACGAGCTACTACTTGGCATGTCCGGCTTATCATGCATACAAAAGCCAAGCTCCTCAAGACAGGCTTAATTCAAGATCGTTCGAGACCGGCTTGTCTCGTAATCAAGCTAAGTTTGAACAAGATTCGTAAGCTTGTTAACTTTGCAAACCAAAAGCTTGAACAACTAACTGCTCAGCTCGTTTATCACTCCCCCTAACCGAGAACGACGATCACGTCGTTAATAATAACCTAATTCCGGAATTCATTCATCCAACGATTGTTCGAGACAAGGAAGTTAAGTGGAAACGAAATTGAAAAGAATGTCGAGAGAGAGAGAAAGAGAGACCTTGGTTTTGGTCTCGACGCGTACGTCGAGAGAGTTGATCCTGGTGGAGAGAATACCGGCGAGGCATTCGCCGGAGAGAGGGTTGAAGAAGTGGAAACCCGGTTCGGCAAGCTTCTCGAACCGGCCCCACCTCTCCACCACACCGACGCCCGATTGCCCTACGCACACACAGAATACGTTCCCCATCTCTCTCTCTCTCTCTCTCTCTCTCCCTGAAGAAGAAGAAGAAGAAGAAGAAGAAGGAATTGGTTGGTTTGTTTGGAAGGAAGGAAGAAAGGGCGCACGCGGTGTAGGTTTGAAGGCCACGGAGACAGGCCACCTTCGCGGGTCACCCTCCTTCAAGGGATTGGTTTATAAAGGAGTAGAAAAGTACGAGCGCTTTGTTTGGTTGGTAGTTTAGTTTCGTTTTGAGAGTGGGTAGAAAGAGAAATAAGATAATAATTGAAAGAAATAGGAAATAGGTAATAATTGGAGAGAGATATAGAGAAAGAAACAAAATTAATAATTGGAGATATAGAATAATGATTGGAGAAAGAGATAGGATAATGATTAAAAAACAAAACAAAAACTAAAACTTTTATAAAAATAATCGAACACAGCAAAGAGTTTTTGGTTTGTTTTATAACATTTATTTATTTAAAATTATTAATCTCAACATTCGTCCCGAAGGAAGAAGTAGAAAAGTATAATAGTTTTTTTTTTCTTTTTATCCCTCAAATTATGCACATTTTTTCTACTTAGTCTATAAACTATTAATTTAACGATTTCATCCCCTCAACTATCATACCGTTACCTACCTAGTCCAATAGATAACCGAAGTTAGGAATTTGGACGAAAAATGTCATGTAAGCCCTGTTTGGAACCCTGTAGAGTAGATACTTGATTATGAGAGCCTTATAGATAAAAATTAATTATTACCCTTTAGGATAAAATGATCAGAAAAATAATACCTTCACACCGGTTTTAACAGATTGAAAATTGAAGCACTTAACTTTTTAACCATATTTTTTAGTATATAGACCTTCTAAAAAAATTAAGTGCTTGAATTTTCAATCCATTTGGAAAGGTGCGAATATATTAATTTTCTGATCATATTATTCTAAAGAGTCATGATTAATTTTTATCTCTAGGGCTATCATAATTAAATATTTGCTCTCTATATAAAGAATTCAGTCTTTTAAAAAAAAAAATGTATGTGTTAGTCTCTATAAAATGCCACGTAAGATTCTAATATATGAACCTTGTAAAAAAATTAAGTGCCCCAATTTTCAATTTGTTTAAATCGGTGCGAATATCTTATTTTTTTGATCATTTTATCCTAAAGGGTCATACTAATTTTTATCTCTAAGACTCTGATAATCAAGTATCTGCTTTACAGGGTCCAAACAGTGCCTTACATGACATTTTCCATCCAAATTTCTAATTTCCGTTATCTATTAGACTATTTAGGGAACAGTATGATAGTTGAGAGGACGAAATCATCAAATTGATAGTTTAAGGACTAAGTAAAAAAAATGTGTATAGTTTAGGGGATGAAAAGAAAAAAAACTCAAAACTATAAAGAACACATTTAAAAAGGGAAAAAATTGATGTTAAAAATTAGAAACAAGAAAATGCAGGATTTTGCTTAGATTATTAGGACACAAAAAATTGCTAGAGTTTTTTTCCAATTTTGGTTTATATGCTTAAATACTTTTTTCGATTGCTGTCGGTGAGATAAACAATTAATCTAAAAAAACTGAATCTAGTAAAATTTAAGAAAAAAAATACTAAATCAACAGCAGTAGGGGTGTTCCGCTGAGGGTTCTTTTTAAAAAAGTATTTTTTCTTCAATTTTCAAACTCAAATATAATAAAAATGAAAAATAATTTTTTAATTTTTTTTGCATCGTATAAAAGATCTCAATGAGATCTATCAAACAAGATCTATATTGGTAGGAAAATTATTTACGTAAACACATAATTTTTAAGCTTGAAATTATCTTCTTTTTTCAAAAAGTACTTTTTCTAGAAACTGGAACGGCTTAAGTATAAACAGACCCAAAAATTTAGGCAAGAGGGAGTCTCAATTTATTTTGAAAGACGTACTACCCAAAAATGGCTGATAAAAAAAAAATGGTGGTTTTGAACATAACCTCAAGCGGGTAAATCTCACTGTCTATTTTCAAGACCATGATCCGGGGAAATCTCGGGTCTATGTACCCCTGACCGCTCACGTACATTTGGTAATTTCATGGTTGTCTTGTGCAGGCGAGTCCGAGAGGTTGAGAGGAGTTGAACAAATTCGAAAAAATAGTTACTGCAAGTCTTAAATGTGTCTATCAAGAACTTCACCCCGATTGATACATGGAGTCCAGTAACCGATCTCTGACCACATATATTAGGTAATTGTCGACGTGAGCTCAAAATGGGCTCACCCGGTGAAAGAACTATTGTAGCGTTATTTCGAATGGCTTTTCTGGATGACGAACACTCTATGCTTCAATCATTCCTTACGGGAAGAAAAAATCGTGTGTCTTGCCGCTAGGCATTTTGAAATCGTCATCTGGGAAGCACAGTCTCTACCCGTAGCAATGACTTGCAGAATCCATTCTGGAATGAAAGCTTAAATTTCTGTACATGCTCCCTATGTTGTTTTCCACCAACCTTAAGCCCAGTTCCTCACGAGAGTTTTCGCTCTCCAAGGTACCGCACTGTAAATATGTGATCAAAGGAGTTGTCTGAAATCACAGTAGGATCCGAGGCACGAACATACAAGGAAAACAGTGGTGATATGCCTCTAGACAAGACTGCCTGTGTTTGTTTGAAGAAACGAAACAAGTGAATAGCACATCTTGTAGGCCTGTGATCAGCAAATTCTCTGGCTTTAGGCATCAAATGAAGGAATTCACGGAGGGTACAACTTGATAAAAAGTCGAAATTGGCCCCCCATTGGTCGAAGATGTCTCTACCGAAACATCTACATTCCTCGCAAACTAACTAGACGTTTTCCAACCCAGCATTCAGAAGGCAATGAAATAACATCTTTAAAGCACCCGGGACTATTCTCCATGACCTAATACTAGAGAATACAAAGATGCGTTATCAAAATAATGTACCGTTAAGGAACAAACACGTCGTTTTGAGATTCACAAAGATCTACCATGTTTTTACACACGGTAAATTAAGATGATGTTAAGGATTTTGATGGAGGAAAAACCACCATTCAAATGTCAAAATATGTAGTCAGTACAAGTGGTTACAGGTGAAAATCTCCAACAAAGTCCCATGCCTAGGCTACAAGAAACTGAACCACAGTGACATTCACAACAAAGCTTAGTCCTCAGCAAAAGGACATCGAAAATCCAGCAATTTTTTATAGGAGTGCAATCAAGTGATAAATAGTAAGTCGTTAGTAGAAATCTTATATCCAACCTATCCCTACGTTTTTCTGCATAATCTAAGGCAATTGCCGAAGAATTAAGTCATAGAAATCAGGAACAACTAGTGAAGTCAGCCAGATCTTGAATTATTGCTTCAATAGATGGCCTCTTCTCAGGAGATTCATGGTTGCACATCAAAGACACCTTGGCAATCTTTGCAGCTTCAAATTCTGAGAACCGTCCGTTGAGGTTCTTGTCAATAAAATCAGGGAGTCGACATGACTCAGCTGCAACTCTTATAGAGCTGGTAATTTTCCTCTTCCCAGACAAGATCTGTAAGATAAGCACACCAAAAGCATAAATGTCGCTTTTCTCAGTGAACCGACCTGTATTGGTGTACTCAGGTGCTAGATATCCCATTGCAGCACAGGCCTTGAGTGCTGAGAAGACAGTGTCGTTTGTCAGAAGTTTGTGCGAGCCGGAATCAGAGAGCAAAGGTTTGAATCTCATGTCAATGAGAACCTTCTCTGCTGATATGTTTTGGTGAACTACAGCAGGTTTGCTGGTTGTGCAACCGTGTAAATACTCTATACCTGCCAACAGAGATGGCCGAAGCTCAGTGTAAAATACTCCGTATTAAAGAAAAAGAAAGTAACAAAAATAAAACAATTGTGAGTTGTACAATGAATCTTGAAGCAGCAATCTATAAATATCCTTCAAAGTTTTTTTTTGGTAAGTATAATTTCCTTCAAAGTTAATTTGAACTACAGGCATAGAGACAAATTTGTGTTAAAAACAAAAGTAACAGAATCCGAAGTGTTTGAATCTTGTGTTACTAGAGAACGTATTTATTTCTTCCCTACTTTCTCTTTTTCGAGCTGGCTCAAGTAATACGCTCTTCAAACACTTGTTTAGTACGTTCTTAACGTACTAAACAACTGTAACGATATAGAAACCGCATTTGGATACCATCTGATGCGGCTCCTTGCATGGTCCAATCACATGTGCAAGGTGGGGTCCCATCAGTGATGTGGTTGGAGCTATGTGTGCGGATTGGATGGTACCTAATTTTGGTCACTGAACTCTTGGAATTCAAGTAATGGGAGTCAAAATGAAGCAACAAAAATGGATCACGGGAAGCATGTTGGCAGTGGTATCAATCTAGCAGTTCTATATTGAGTAATAACAAAAGCATGCAACGAAGGGATCAGGTTCGACATTCAATAAGTAGATCAGCAAAATATAACTGACCTTTGGCAATGCCTTTGATGATAGAAACCCTGGTGTTCCACTCAAGGACCCGGTTATCCCCCTCCTTCAGATCAAGATAGCACAGCAAGTTTCCATTTGGTATAAAATCGTAAATGAGAAAACACTCACCTCGGCCTCTCGAACTGCAAAACCCTCTCAACCTTACCAAATTCTCATGTCTCAATGAGGTCAAAATGTTCAGTCCCTTCAAGAACTCAGCTTCCTCCGACTTGCAACTACTTTTGGTGATGCTCTTGATAGCAACAATGGATCCATCCCTTAAAACCCCTTTGTAGATTGCTGAAAAGTTGCTCCTACCCAACAGATTTTTTCGTGCAAAGTACTGAGTAGCTGACTCTACCTCTTCTAAATTAAACCTAAAGCTTTGCAAAGCCTCTTGGGAGAACCCCCCCAAATTGCGACCATCGGCCAAGGGGTCCCACCCATTTGAGTACTCAAGGCTGATAAGGGGGGATCCATTCTTCCTGTAACCCTCTACAGACTGGTCCGTACTGACACGATTATCAGATATATTGCACGAACTCCCAAGCTTCTGTTTCCAGCGACGATATTGTGAGAAAGTCAGAATGCCCAAAGCAGAAAGCACAATAGTTACCGCAATTACTGCAACAACAACAAAAGCTTCTGGGGTTTTAGAGGAGTTTGAGCATCGAGTTTGGCTGCAATTCAACTTCACATTTGCTGTTTCCGGGATGTCTCTTGTTGCAAGACCTGGTGAGCCAGCTCCGTAAGGTTCAGGCATGTTCGGAATCACATCACTCAAAGTGCTGCAATCTCTCAATGCTGAAAATCCAACCCCGCATAATCCTGGGTTGTTTTTGTATTGAAATCCTTCAGCTAATCTCTTCAGAGCTGCATCAATTTCACAGCGGGGGAAAAAACGGGGTTTAAAATTTATTCAACTTTTAAAGTCTACGCATGAAACTGAATTAGGAGTTATAATAAAAACATTTGTACCAGGGGGTACATTGCCGGAAAGAGTATTGTTTTGGACATCTAGGACTTCCAGCAAAGGAGCATCAGCTAGCCTTGTGGAAATCGAACCAAAGAGACGATTAAAACTCAAGTCCAGCCTCGTTAACATTCCCAAATCCCCTAAGCTTGCGGGGATTGCACCAGTAAATTGATTAGATTGCATAGCAAGAACAGTAAGTTTCTTCAAAGATCCCAGCTGTGTGGGTATGCTTCCAGTGAACTGGTTATAACAAAGCTGCAAAACTACATAGCAAATGCAAAATACCAGGACAGTTTAGTATCAGAAACCCCAAAAAAAAAGAAAAAAAGAGGTAAACAAAAACAAAACCTACTTAGTTGGCCCGCAGAGACCAAATATGGATAAAGATAAATAGGAGCTAAGAGCATTTCCAATCCTTACCCATTTCCCTACCCAAACCCAAAAATTGGGTAAAAACACTTAAAACTCATCTCCAATGCCATACCCATTTCCCCACCCATTTTGAGATTTACCCTTTTCCTCACCCAAATTTGGGGAGACCCAAAGGTCCCAAACCCATACCCATTTTTCTCAACACTTCTTTTCACTCCTTAATATTTACCAATGTGCCATTTTGATTCAGATTTTGGAGGAAAAGCCTAAAAAATACTAGATTTGGGTAAAAAGATGGATGGAGAAGACATACCCATATAGACCTTTTGACCCAAAATTTCACCCAAATTTGGGTTGAAAAATGCACAAGGGTTGGAGATGCTCTAAATAGTTGAAGCATTAACCAATATGGACAAAGATGCAGAAGGAAATGATTTGTGAACTAGATTGAAACTTTTCATGTCTGCTGTTATATTCTTCCATTTTGACCCTCGAAGTAAATCAGGGAGAACCCAAATATGCTTTCTTTTGACAAGTACAATTTATAAAGGAAATAAGATTTAGAGAAAAAAATGGAGGGAGCAATCCGTAAATTTGAATGAGCAATCCGTAAGTTTGATGTTCTGTTTGGAACCTATGGAAATGAAAGGAAAATAGGAGGAAAAATTTACTATTCACTGCACTTGAAATCTTTATTTCCTTCTCTCTTTCTCTTCTAACCAAATAATATGAGGAAAAATTCTTTAATTTTTCTTTCTTTTCTCTGAGTTCCAAACAGAGCCTGAATTTGGGTTTCCCTGAGGAAGGAAAATGGCAGAACTCAAAAAAATAGGCAAAAGAGTATGCCATTGGAGACGGATTTTATGTGTCTTCACTCAGATCGATTTTGTGTTTGGGTATTAAAATAGGGCAAGGATGGGAGATGCCACTCCCACCATAGGAGGAAAAACTAACAAAAAAAATCAACTCTCTTTGGAAAAACTGGAGTAAAAACATTTCCTTTAACAGAGGAGAAGAAAAGTGTCCAGTTCAGCTAAAAACCGGAACATACACAGACGTTCATACACATGCACACACATATCTATCGGACACAACTCTCGACCACATGCATCCAACGGCTCTGGACGTAGTTATGTCCGGAAATGTGGTCGAGAGTTGCGTATGTAGACTTTCTAGGGGGGAAAACATAACTACACGAACCTTGTAAACTAGCCAGGTTTCCGAGTTCAGGAGGTATATCCCCAGAAAGACTATTGACATTGAGGTAAAGATCAGTGAGCTCAGTCAAAGCCGAAATCTCTCCGGGTATTTCCCCATGCAATGAGTTGTAATGCAGGTACAGACCGGTCAAGTGCTTCAGCCCACCAATCGCAGGCGATAGTTCGCCGGAGAGGCGTTTCCCCTGCAGAGAAAGGGTGACCACCTGTCCCTTGTCGTTACAGGCCACGCCCTCGAATGAACCGCCGCACGGGTAGCCTGAGACGGTCCACGAGGTGAGCCTGGCGTTTTGTGGGTCGAGACTCGCCTTCAGTTCCATCAGTGCTGTGAGCTCGGGGTTTCCAGAAACAGAGAGGGGAGGAGAGAGGGAGAAGAGGAGGAGGAGAGAGATCAGAAATGGTGGGGTGCCCATTTGAGAACTGGTTTTTGGGTTCTGGGTTTTGTTCTTCTTCTTCTTCTGCTTCTCTCTCTCTCTCTCTCTCTCTTCTTTGTTTTGACTTGCAGAACAGAGACCGAGGGTTGGAATCAAGCCGTCTACAAGACTACAAAAGTAAAAGTAACCTTCAGACAGTTCTCGCTCGCTCGCTCTCTCTCTCTCTCTCTCAAAACGAGAAGATGGTGAGGACTGAGGAGTGCTTCAGTGAAAAAGACAAAGATGATATTCGGCCCTGATTGTCCCACGTAGTCATTTACTTGGGGACCAGTTGACGTGGCGAAATGCAGAGGAAACAGAAAAACCTGAATTGTTGAGATGAAACACTGACCTTCGGATGGGATGAACGACGGAATGAGCATGAAGGTTCATGCATGCTCAGCTACATCTCAGTACTCCATCAGTCACATTTAATACGGACTATTTCATTAATAATTTAAAGATATAACTAGTTTTTTATACGATTATAATAGAACGAGAGACTATTAGGTCTCGTTCAGTTGCACGTAAATGATGGAAAAATTAACTTTCTTGTAACTTTATGCACGTTCAGTTACTAGGAAAGTTGTAGGACTCTCAGTTTCAGCTTTTTCACTCCCACTGGGAATACTTTGCTGCAAAACAGATCTTGCCAAAAGGAACGAATTCTTGATTTCCTGCAAAATTTCTTATTAAAAGAACACACACAAAAAAATAAATTTTATTTTCCTTTACTTTACCTCCCTTAACTTTTTTTGCAACCGAATGGACCTTAAATGGGAACGGATGGATTATTTTGAATCAGGTGGAAAGCATTGTAATCAGGTGGAAACCAATCAATCATGGTTTGTGTAATCTTTCTTCTTCTGTTGTTTTTTCCACAGTTGTTCAAGCCAGTTTATGCACACTTAACCAGACTACGGGTGCTAAAAAGCAGTGTAATCTGATTGCGCATGTTTTGGTCGGTCACGCATTTTAAATTGGAGAGATACTGTGCTGCTTCACGTATTAGAATAGGTTTCAAGGCTGCATCAAGTGAAAATCATAAGCAGGTCACACCTAGATTTATACCTTAACTGCAAGCCTTAACAAGATTTTGTCCAATCAATCATGGTTTTGCAGTATTATTGCAAATGATCGTAGACACATCAAACGGTCTCAAACTGTTTAACATTAGACTTGGGACCCATTCCATGTTCACTATCAAGTTGATGGTGGTTCGCAAGACCATAATTTTGTGGGTGCATCGATGATGCACAGGTTGGCGCATGGATCAGTGTCATTCTGTGTTCACTATATATAAGGTTGATGGTGGTTCGCAAAACCATAATTCCGTGGGTGCATCGATGGTATACAGATCGGTGCATGAATCAAGTAATGAGTTATCTGATTGAGTCAACTTTTCACAAGTCTACTGGAGAAAATTATTTTGAAATTTATAAACCACTTGAATCATTCGTGTGAAACCCATCTGCTGTGCCGATCTGTGTACCATCGATGCAATCTCGTCGGACCGTTTCACAAAATGTGCATGTGAAAGGATGGGGTACACTACTTATCATGTGTATCACTTTCATATAATAGCATCTCTTCCGAGTCCAGATAGAACAAATTGTTTTGGGGGTCCCTAGTGCCTTTTACAATAGTGCCGGTTTTTGGCACATTAGCAGTCTCTGCAAAGTCTTTAATTTTGCAGCAAAGCGGATGGTTGAATAAAAGAAAGATGAAAAGATCGGACTCGGGGATGCTGCCGAGTGGTTGCAGATGGCCGTTTATTTCGGCATAGACGGTTCTGATCGAATTTGAGTGCATTTAAATTGCGTACAAATTTGAATCGTCTATTGTTCGGTTAATTTCGAGCCGTCGATTACCGAAATGAATGAGGTTTTTGATAACTTTATGTTGAACATCATAGCCTAATTCTTTTGCCCTGTTTTCATATTGCTTAAGATCGAATGCAATTGGTTTTAAAATACTACTACTAATTTCATCCCAAAATATTTGTCCGGTCCGCAAAACGGGGACTCAAAAATAGCATTGCTTTCAAGAAAAACTTCAAACTTTTTTCATAAATTAAAAGAACTCATCGATATTTAGTGAATTGTTAAAAAAAAATTAAAATTTTATGGCAAATATTGTATTATTTTTACGTCCTCGTTTTGCGGACCAGACAAAGTACGATATTTCTATCACGAGTTCAAATTGTTTTGTCAAATTTTAGCATCCCTGAATTCCAAATCCTGTCTCCATCCCTATTTTAGGGCCCATAAAAAAAGGTTTCAAGTTCGAGTAAATAGGGGTAAATAGAGTTATAGTAGTATTATCAAATCCACCAACAAAGATTCATAACGCAGTAGATAGAGCGGTCCATTCAAGACAAGATCCGGTGGTCCTGAGGGCACGGGATTGCAGCAGTTACTAAAAAGATAGATTTCTCTAACTAAGGACCAAATTATTATTTTTTTTTTTGGGGGGGATAATTCGGAAATTCCAAATTGGTTTTTGGGGAACAGTTGTATTGGGGCTTTTTACAGCTTGAAGACTTTACCCCCACCCCACCCCACCCGGCCACCCCACC
>JAOTQK010000018.1:17869901-17881485 GCA_025642025.1 Rhododendron ferrugineum | reverse complement strand
GATTCTTCAAACGGAATCAATCAATCAAAAACAAAAAATCCGTGAGAATTCTACCAAGCAACCGTTGTCTTCTACAAGTCAAAAGCGAAGCAAAAGTAGAAAAACAAAAATCAACGAATGCTGCGTTCCGTTTGGTTGCAGGAAAACAAAGGAAAAGAAAAAAAGTCAGAGAATTTGAAATCACAACAAATCCATACCAAAAAAAAAAAAAATGTCACAATCAATTATACCTAACTGAAAAACTACATTTGATTGCTTGAAACTCAAGACGAAAACTAACTAATTAAAACTTAAACTCAAAAAAGAAAAAAGAAAAAGTAGTTTCTATTTTGCTTGGGGCTTTTCTCGGCAACCAGACAGAGACGCGGACGGAGAAAGAGCAACTGAATGATCAGGACGGAAATAATACTACTAAACACAAAGGAAATCTAAGCAGAAGAAGATTTGTACTTACAGTGGAGCGATAAATGACCTAGAACACGAGAGAATGGTACAGAACAGGGTTTAGTAAAGTTTACATTGTGAAGTTTCTATGTGAAGCAGAAGCTTTCGATTTAAATAGAGAGGGAGGGAAGGAATGGAAAACGGGAACAATGGGTGTTACCTCTGTAATTCTTCCCTCCAATGGTGTAGTTGAGATTTCGAGTTCTGAGTTGGACAGAGAGAGAGAAAAGTGCAGCCTCAAAATGGAAAAGAAAAAAGTAAAGTAAAAGAAAGAGGAGGGAAAGGAATTACTTTTGGGGGAAAAAAGGAGGGAAGGGAAACGAGGGAAAGAAAGAAGGGTAATTTTGTCATTTAAAGAGAAGATTCTTTACCTGCCAGAACTTTATCAGAAAATGTGCAAAAGTAAAAAGTAATAGTCAGCCCAAAGGGCTGACGGTAGATTTAGCCTTAATAGTAAGCCATACACTTATTAATGTATGAGCTTAATCCCACAGGCTAACTCTTTTTTGGGAAAATGACGGCCCATGACGTGTTTTGATAATTAATACCCTCCAAAGACATGCTGAGAACATTTGCTAATGCTGAAAATGTCTTTGACGAATATTAATTATCAAAACACATCATTGACCGTCATTTTTCCAACTTTTTTCATTCTTGGTTTGGGCCGCGCTAAGGCCCAACACTTTCGATCTTTCCAACGTCAAGCCCAAACCCAGCGCTGAAGATTTCAACGCTTTTCTGGTACCATCGAATTCGAACCTCATTTCACTCTTCTCTCTTCCGGTTACTTTTCAACCAGAGAAAACAAGCAGAGAGAGAAACAGAAAAACCAGAGAAGCGAAAACGACGACAATGGGGAAGGATCTGAGCGACGACCAGGTGTCCTCCATGAAGGAGGCCTTCACCCTCTTCGACACCGACAACGATGGCAAGATCGCGCCGTCGGAGCTCGGGATCCTCATGCGCTCCCTCGGCGGCAACCCGACCCAGGCCCAGCTCAAGTCGATCGTCGCCGAGGAGATGCTCGCCGCGCCCTTCGACTTCCCCCGGTTCCTCGACCTCATGTCCAAGCACTTGAAGCCCGAGCCCTTCGACCGGCAGCTGAGGGACGCGTTCAAGGTCCTGGACAAGGACGGGACCGGGTTCGTCGTCGTGGCGGATCTCAGGCATATTTTGACTAGTATCGGAGAGAAGCTGGATCCGGCGGAGTTTGACGAGTGGATCCGTGAGGTGGATGTTGGATCCGATGGGAAGATCCGGTACGAGGAGTTCATTGCCCGGATGGTTGCCAAGTGATTGCGTGAGTGAAACTCTTTTCTCTCACTAGGGTTTGATTGCAATCCATAGATCATAGTCAACAAATTATGACGAATAGTTTTCTTCATTTCTTCATTTTTCGTTGTTGTGTTGCGTGACGTTTGTTCAATTTCGTGGGCTTGATTTTGCTGGTTATGTGTGAAATGTGCTTTATTGTGATTTTCTTTGGTACTGGTGAACCATGCATGTGTATTTGCGGTCAACTGGAATCAAATCCTCTGTACCAAGGTGCATTTTTGGCCATTGGATCACATAAAAGTTTTATAACATAAAAAAAAATTCACACAATCTAACGACCCAAAACATCTTGGTACAGAGGTACACCAATTTCTCGGTGCAGAGAATCTCGGGTGCAGTAAACTTCCGGATTCCATTTTCTTGGAATGTGTGGATCTTTGAGGTAGGTTCTTCGTTTGCGTTAGAATAAGCTTAATAATGTTTGGGGGATTATTGTAGAATGGGAATAACACTAAAGGAAATTTAGTAAGTTTGCTGCTTCATTTGGTGCTAAAAACTACTACCAGTAAATACAGTCCTTTTATATTTGGATTGTGGTGATAATATGGAGGGATTACCCTGATGTTATATCAAAACTGAGTTCTTTTCCACAAAATTTGACGATACAATGATTCAAAGATTGTCCTTCAAACAAATTTTCTTTTTCCCCTTAAAATGAAGCCAGAAACAAATACTGAATAGTTTAATCAAATAGTCTTTTTTGAACGTCTACAAACTGCAAGGAAACTCACAATGCGAGATAACCTTCATGTCCGTTTTAGGATTGCCAAAATTAATTATAATTTTCCAAATAGTGATTTATGTGGTGGCTAGAATGTTGTTGGGGATGTTATGTGGGGAATTTGTTATATTTCTCAGCCGATTTTTACTTCAGAACCGAATTTATGAGTTTGCTGTGCAGTAGGAATTTATGTGGAATGGTAGCACTAGTAATGCCTGTTAAGAAAAGGGTACCTCTAGCAATCTAAACATGTTGAATGTTGGGGATACCTCTAGAAAACTAAACATGTTGAATGTTGGGGAATATGCTTAGGCAAGAACAGATAAGTGACTTAAAATTGTTTTAATGAGTGGTAAAAGTACACTGTGTAATTTGTTCATCATGTGCAGCGATTGCCAATTACAAATAAGGAACAGTATGGCCTTGTTTTGTGTGTACATGCCTTTTTCGGTTGTCATAGTCATTGTGCCTGGTATATTACACAGCTTCTATATTGTAAATAAGCTGCATCGCGTTAGACGAGATGTCATTTGACGTAGCAAAGGAGGTACTAGAACAGAAAATGTGGCTTTGACTGGTGACAAAGTAGGTTGCCCTTGACAAGACTAAATTTGTGTGTTCATCATGTAAAGATGGAACAAGTTCTTTTATGTATTACACTTGGCTTTTTACTAAGCTTATTGTTGGACCATCACCCCAATACCCCATATCAACGTTGTTAGATAGTCAACTTACCACAAGCTTCAGCTTTAAGCAAATGTGTCCAACAACGTTTATGCTATCCAGCACCCTCTTTCACGTGCAACCTTGTCTTGCACATAGAGACGCGAATATCATACATACAGAAAAAACAGATGAATACAGAGACTCAACCCAAAGGCCTCGCAGAAACCAGAGTGTTGATGCTATGTTAGATCAAGCCAGAAGCGGTGTTATGCAATGAACTCAATTATGTACATTAAGCCATCTAGCACACATGTTAATGCATGGACGGCCTGGTAATGTCTGTGATGTACCTTTCTAAAGTGCTTTAGAGCGCTTTTGAAATATTTTAAGAAGAAAGTATGGGATTTTGAAAGTATGGAAAGAAGGGTCGAAGAGACATGGGAGGGGGTGCTTATGCATCTCTGACACTGTTTCCTAAACTTTTTATTGTTGAGCTTTGTTGGGTAATCTTCCATAATACTATTATCTTTTGTTGGTGTAGAATTTTGCATTCTGCCGTTAGACAGTATGCCTTGGCCTTTCGGCTCCCACACAACTCATGTTTTTTCTTTAATACATGCATGAGAAAAAGCAACTTCTGTAAATTCCTTACACTACGCTTATGCCCATCCCTAGCTCCAAGGAAGTCGTATCCACATTTGCTTCATAATCCTGAGGATGGGTGTAGTAGGTTAAGTTGGGATGAAGAACTTGCCATCGGATTGTCTTTTCTTTGCTGGGGAAAAGCAGGTGCTCAGAAACTCAAGTTACACAAATTTTTCATGTGAATTTTGTCATATATTAGAAAATGATTGCATGGAGTTAATTAATTGGTCATGTTAACTCATTGGGGGTTTGCAACTTTTGGTTGGGCAAATCATAGACTAGAGTCTAGAGATGGACGAAACTTGCATGGGAGATTGTTGGAGTCAAAAATCTGAAACATGGGTTTCTGAGGTCAACGTGTATCTTTTATTTGTCTTTAACAAATTGCTTGCATTCCGTTGTCTTTGTGGATTCATTAGATAAATGCCCTGTTCAGTCTATTGTCTTCCTTTTGGAATCTAATACCTAAATTTTGCATCGTTTTTATCACATGCAGGTGTTTTGGAAGCAGATGCTGTAATTTTCTTGTCCGCGTAGGGAGAAGCCTGTAGTTATCTTTCTTCAAGTGTAGTGATTTGCCTGGCAACTCTAATTGTGTTGTTCTCTGCCATCTTTGGTCTCATTTTTCAGCTTCCTTGTGTGTTGTGAATGAATGATTGCAGATTCCACTATTTGAAAGGCCTTCTTTTTGGTGTTGTCCTAGGGTTTGAAAGCGATTGTCTGTATGTATTGGCTTCTCTCACTTTGTTCTCATCCGTCCGTCGTATCTTCCAGCATTGGAATCATCCTTAATTCAGTAGTGCTTTTTTTATTACTCTGATTGGCAAAGCAAGGAGACACAATTTATTTAGAAGTGCTTGCGTACCTGGCTTTTGTTTCTTGGATCTCCTTGGTTTGTACAGGTTCACTGGCTGTGGAGTCTATTATTTTAGTAGCTTTTTTTGGCATCTAAGAATTTATTTAATTTGTGCTTGTAGGCTGAAATCAACTTTGATTTTAAGCTTAACTTAAGCTAATGCTACTGATTTAAACAGTGTTTGGTTCACAATTTTGGATTGAAAATTACGAGTTAAAATGTAAAACATGTGATTGGATGGCTCATTTCAAAGATGAGTGGGTCCCCTTACTCTCTCACTAGAAGGAAAAAAAAAACCTCACGTCTATGACTCATGGGTTGCCCCGAGTTGGACCAAAAGTCTGTTTCCAATCTCATCTCTCTCTCTCTTCAATTACTTCATTCCAACCTCCGCAGCTGTTCTTTTTTCAAAAGTAATACAGAGAACGAATCTCACGCCTCTGAACGCCTCTTCCCTAGGTCTCTCTCTGATTTGCGAATCTCTTCTGTAAAATTTTTGACCCATCTTCTCAAACATCTTCTCAAACCAGCTGGAAATCTTGGTCGAGTTTGAAGGTTTGTTTGTATAAATGAGGAGGTGGATTGTCTTCTAGGGGGAGCCCAAACCGACACCAAATCCATCCACCACAGAAGACCCGATGAATTCCTCCTTGAGATGTGGCAAATAGCTTCTCCGGTCGACAAAGATTCGAAGATATAGAGGTAAATTGGTTTTGTGTTAGTCCCAAAGTTGGTGCGTTTATTTCTTCAAACCCACGAGGACAAGCCCTATGAGTCGATCTCGCAAGCCACGCCAAAACAGATTTAGATCCTATTTCGTCATAATTTGTTTGTGTTTCCCACTCTAAAATCCATCGACATCGCAAATACACCAGAAATCAAAACGGCTTTTTCGATTTTTTTTGTTTCTCCAATTTCGGGGAGAGAGAGAGAGAGAGAGAGAATCTAGGTCCCCTTGCTTTTCAAGGGACCTACCACCTACTCATTCATTTACCTACTTTTTGGTCCTCTTACTTTTCAAAAAATTTGCATTCAAAATTAACTTTCTAAAATAAAAGTTCAAAAACACAAATCAAACACAGTGTTTAATCTCTCTCTCTCTCGATCTCGATATTTCCCCCTTAAGCAATCCTATGTTGACCATGTGATGTGTCACTGTTACATTGCATTGGTTGAAAATGCTCCGCTTCCATCAATTGTACCTGTAGTTTGTTAGAGAAGTTTGAGCCTGTTTCAAACTTCTCTTGGCACTCTAATGATAGGCAGCTAGAGCTGGTAAATCTGGGTTATGTATCAATTAATGAGTTTACATTTCATTGTCGTTGACTCGTTATCGTGGTGATCAATAATCTGGACTAATGGCTAAAATAAATAAAGAAGAGCATTTAGAAAAGTTAAAGCCAATGGGGTCAAATTTTCCGGATACGTCTTGTTTCTTCAACCCATTTTCAAACCAAAAAAAATGTCTAGGAACGCAATTTTCGGACACATTTGTGTTTGAACCAGTTTGATGTATGAGGGAACATGCGCATCAAACGCTTCTGAACGCAATTGTGTCCGGAGTTGTGTTTTAAAGTGTTGAATTGAACTATCAACCGTCTTTTCTTTGAAGGCAAAGTCCCATTGTCGAGTCAATTAAACAGTTTTTGTGGGAGAAAAAATAAAATTGTTGTTAGTTGTTCTGTTCCTCCGTAATTTTCATTAGTAAATATTTATTATTGTTTATAATTAATAAATTACAGTATGCTCCCTTTTCGTTGCAAAAGGGAGACTCTTTTCAGCATTCCATGGGAGCTTGGGCTTATAAATGGGCTTTTCTCTTTAACTATGGGCTCAGCCCAGATCCTTTCCCCGATGGCTCAATAACGAACCAACCCGCCCACAGGGGTATCGCCGTCTTCCACATATTTAAACCCCGCCCCAAATACCGAATTTTGGTTAGGAACTAGGGTTTCGTCTCAGTGGAACCGATAACAAACTAAGCACAGCAGCAAGCCGCACCCCTCCTCAGCCGCCGCCATGGGTCGCATGCACAGCCACGGGTATCTCTTCGTCTCTCTCTCTCTCTGTATCTAAATTCTCTCTCTACTTTCTCCCCGTCTGTATCTCACTCCGTTCCCGTTGTTTCACTCTACTTCCAGGAAGGGTATCTCCGCTTCGGCTCTCCCTTACAAGAGAACTCCCCCCAGCTGGCTCAAGATCTCCTCCCAAGATGTCAGTGCAAATCTCTCGCTTCTCTGTCCATACATATATATTCATGTGCATTTACGTATACTATACGCCAGGGCACACGCGATCTGTTGCAAATCGTATTATGCAAAAGATAGAAAAAGAAAGATCTTGAATTGGGATTGATTTGTAATGTAATCTGGGAGAAAAGAGGGGAGAAGAAATGTGGGATGATAGTTTTTTTTCCACTTTGACAGTTTTTTTTCCACTTTGACAATTTTCAGTGCCGGTTGGGTACCACGTGGTGCCCCCTTGGCGCATCTGAGCCGTGACTCGGATTTGGAGGGAGAAAAAGGAGAGAAAAAATGTTAGGGTGAGAGGAGAGAGGGTTTCAATTTGAGCCATCCAAATGTGTATTGGACGGTCCGGATGTGCCGAACGGGTATCACGTGGGATATACCCACCCGGCACCGAAAAATTTCTCGTGGTTAAGGGATGGTTTGGGAAAACTGGTGTGAGTCAGCCTCAAAACTAATGTTCACACAATAAAAAGGTGTTCCCTTTATAATTTTAGTAGATATTAGATTAGATAATAGATGTATGTGTATCGTAAGATGCTATGCTGATTTTGTAGGTGGAAGAGAACATCTGCAAGTTCGCGAAGAAAGGCATGACGCCGTCGCAGATTGGCGTCATTCTTCGCGACTCTCACGGAATTGCACAGGTCAAGAGCGTCACAGGAAGCAAGATCCTCCGTATCCTCAAAGCTCACGGTAGTGTTTCAACTCTCTGCTTTGTCCTGTGAGAAAATGTCGTTATCTATTTTTTTGCTGCTGATTCTGTTTTTTGTTGTTGTTTTGTTTAGGCCTTGCACCTGAAATTCCTGAGGATCTGTACCATCTGATTAAGAAGGCAGTGGCAATTCGGAAGCATCTGGAGAGGAACAGGAAAGATAAGGATTCCAAGTTTAGGCTGATTCTGGTGGAGAGCAGGATTCACAGGCTTGCTCGCTACTACAAGAAAACTAAGAAGCTCCCTCCAGTCTGGAAATAGTAAGTTTCCTTTCCACTTTTGCTGGTTTCAACTTTAGCTTATTGGATATCTGGGAATTATTTAACAATTGCTCAGAATGATTGGTTGTGATCTGCCGGCATTTCACATAATCTTTGGTCATATGTATGAAAATGATTTCTTTTTTGTTACCATGGATTAGTTAGTTCTTATGTCAAGTTTAAATAACCCACATTTTGGAATTCGAATTGTTGGACGAAATGTCACCAATTGGGAAATTTAAGAAGTTAACTCCATGCTTCCAAATGCTGCATAACAATAATTTCAGGGTACTTTTTGTCCCAATAGGGGAAAAGAGTTTTTTGTATCGAAATGAAAAGGGCTATCGGCAGTTTAGCCGTTAAGCTATGTGCAGGAATCAAATCCAGTTCAAGGGGAAAGCGTAAGGTCATGCTCTGCGTTTGTAATCTTTTGATAGATTACTGTTGCCATTGTAAGTTCTTTGTTCCATTGCATGAATTCTGGCGTTGTAACCCTGAGTTGAACTCATTTGATGTGGAGTGGGACAAGCTGTTTTTCGGGGTTTGTTGCTCTTGTTTGTAATGTTCTGACTATTTCTGCCTTCATTTGATTGTTATGTGTTGGTAATTGCCTCTCCGTTGTTAGATTTGTGATTGTTCAAGGAAATTTATTACTAACAGGTTATGTGAATTGTCTGGAGTAACTCGCCTCATTTCATTAAGCATATTCCTCTTTGAAAGTTTTTTCATGGGAGCACGGAAGTGTTAGATTTTTGTACTCCATGCAAGTCATAATTGTGTTCAACGTGTACTGGTTTGGGCACATTGTTCATTTGAAGTGAAGGCATTTGAGCTTTTTTTGCCCTTGAGCTAAGCAGTGCAACTTGTTTTATGGACTGATCCTCTCTTTCTATAAGATGATTAAACTTGGTCCTCTTCGTTAAGGTTTTACTCTTTAGATCGGGTATTTGTATCTGTGCAAAGCAGTGCAACTTGTTTTATGGACTAATCCTCTCTTTCTATAAGATGATAAAACTTGGTCCTCTTGCTTAAGGTTTTACTCCTTAGATCAGGTATTTGTATCATAAGATTCCATTCCATTTGAGGTTTTTAAGTTATAGTGCCGTATAACTACTTATTGTTCTGCTGATGTTTGCTCATTGATTAAACGCTAACTTCTTATTTGCAGTGAGTCAACCACTGCCAGCACTCTGGTGGCTTAGTCTAAGCAGCGACCTTCTTGGCAAAGTTTAGTAATCGTCACGAGGCATGGATTCAATCAGCAAGATAGTTAGTCTTCCTGAGTTTGGAATTTTTTTTAATTCGAGAACTTGTGACTTGTAATGGTTAGAATATTTCATATTTTGTTTCTGGAATGGATGACAGAACAACTACTTTTTGATGTTTGGAATTACATGGTTATTTTCTGTTGGATGATGTTCAACTTAATACATTTGCTCTGTCGTACTCATTTTTTTACTTGTGTTGCAAACTATTTGTTTCGCATGGCATACTGAATGCGATAACGTTTACTGCCAATGGGTTTTTGTGAAGGTGAAGGAAAACAGTCTAGAGCTTTGATAAACTCTGACGAGTAATGTGTCACCACCCTTTAATGTGGTTGCTTGGTTTTGTATTTCTTTCCCTTTTCGATTGGGTACAGTTAGCTGGAAGAAATCCAGACGATGGTTTCGGTATAGTTGGAGAGCTTGATGGTATTGGAACAGCTTCATGGATACTGTCCGCAGTCCAGAAGCGAACTGGAATATTTTGACGTTTCTCTTTTAGGTGGCGGTCGAGCTAGCTGAATTTTATTTGGTGGCTTTTCAAAAGAAACCATAGCAGCGCCAAAACATATATGAATCCCACTTTATTCTGGTTAACGATTTGCGCTTCACGATTAATAATTCTTATGGCTTCCATTCGTTGTCCTCACGGCTGGTGCACAGCACCATCCCCGGTTCAACAAAAAGTTTATTGAGTGATTATTTCTGATACGAATATTGAATGGATGGACTGTGTTGTTTCAAACATTTTTCCAAACATAGAGATATACAGCTTTCCTACTTATATGCCGCTTTGCTATGCGTTGGAGGAATGATTCGAACAGAGAATCTACATTAGAACAAAGAACCTCAGCTCAATAGGGTTCAATGTGTATAATGTCTCCATGTTTGTAATGTATTGAACGGTCTAAATAAGAGCAGACAGTCAATGATTTAGACGTGTCCATGATGAAATCTGTAATGCCGGCATGCGTTTGGTATTTTTTACTACCAAATAAACAGGCTCAATTTAGATTTAAATAATTCTCATAAACTCGCAATGACACAAATTAACGCTCAAAACACAAAATAAACTGTCTTCAATTTATTTTTTAGACACAAATTCACCTCACCAAAGTTCAAACTTTTTATGAACACCAAAAATGGGTTCCCTCAGGGCAAAATTATAGTTGCGCCATTGTTAGAGAGTAAGTTCATAGCACTGTGCACTGATAAAGAGAGAGAGAGAGAGAGAGAGAGAGAGAGAGAGAGAGAGAGAGAGAGAGAGAGAGAGAGAGAGAGAGAGAGAGAGAGTGAGTTCAGAGCAAAATCAAACTAGACTTTAGAGCATCCGTAATGGGTGTGTTAACTAGTGTGTTAATTGTGTGTTTTAAGACTTAACAAACAAAATTGTATTTTTTGTACCACAATGCATGTGTGTTAGAGTGTGCTAAATTTAGTAGTGTGTTAGCATGGTTATCAAGTTTGGCAACCAAGCTAACAAACAATAAGTGGGTCATATCTTTATAAATTCAAACTTCAAACATTATTTTAAAGAATTAACACACTCCTAACTAACCCATTGAGGTATTCATATATATACTAACACACTCCTAAGTTACACACACTTGTGGGACCCATTTTTTATCCTAACACATACCTTAACAAACATTTTGATACACAAATATAACACACACCATTGTGGATGCTCTTAGGAAGTGTAACGACAAGTCGACAATGTGCATGATATTTTTCAATACCACAAATATGAAGCGGATCAGCTTCATGGAATTTAGCAAATGTAGTTTCCAAAAATAAAATCAAGTTCTCTCCTTAATTCTGTTTTCTTATGTGGCATTCTCCTAGTAAAATTTTCTTCTTATTTATCCCTATACTTTGCTAAATACCAAAAGTTAGAGCTTAGAAGAAAGAACAATTATCAAACTTCATTTCATGATCGAACATTCTTTCAGTGAAACTTTTACATTTATTGTTAAATCATAAATTATGAGGAATAAATAATATAATAGATTTTTTTCTGCTCCTATGCATAGCACGAATATGACGCTTGTAAATAATTATTACAAAGGGCCAAAAAAAAAAAGTATTTAAATACTACTCCCTCCTCCCCATTTTGATTGTCTATTTTCGTTATTCATGTCAATTTTCAATCGCTTATATCTTTCAATATGAATTTTTAAAAATATACAATATGAATCTTGTTTGATAGTTTCCGATTATATCTATAATACAAAGTTTCCAAAATTATAAAAAATATTGTAAATCGTGAGATATAAATGTTTAAAAAATTACACAAATAACAAAAATAGACAAATAAAATGGGACGGAGGGAGTACTAATTACGTAATACAGTAAGGCCCCGTTTGATAAAGCTCTTAGGAGATGGGATTGGATTACTAAGCCGAAGGTATTAACAATATTGCGTTTGGTT
>JAOTQK010000018.1:17856531-17869801 GCA_025642025.1 Rhododendron ferrugineum | reverse complement strand
TTCTATCAATCCAATCCCATCATCTAATCCCATCTCAAACAAACATGATATTAATAATCTCATCATCTAATCCCATCTCAAACAAACATACTCATTACCAATCTCTTCTCATTACCAATCATTTCTTATTACGAATTCCAATCCTAATCCCATCTCCTTACGAATCCCATCCATCTTGTACCGTTATCAAACGGGGCCTAAGGGGCGTAATAAAACTTGGCGCCCTAAACTTTTCCTTACACAGAGGATCATCACTGCGGTAGGGTTTATTCCATTACTACGGTACAAGAAGAAATGGCGGTAGGGCTAAGACTTTTCACTGAGAGAGCCGGCGATGCCGCCGGAGTTCCAGTCCTCGATTCCAACGCCGGCGAGGAGCTCATCCACGTCCAGTCCGGCGTCTCCCTCGTCCTCGCCAACCGTCCGCCTGAGTCCCCCGGCACTCTCTACATCTCCTCCAAGTACTCTCTCTCCCTCTCTCTCTCTCTTGTTTGTTCGAGTGTGTTCTGCTTTTCTTGTGGCTTTGTTAACGGTGGTGTTGTTGTGTGGGGTTTATTGAAGGCAAGTGTTGTGGTTGAGCGACGTGGACAGGGCCAAAGGCTACGCGGTTGATTTCTTGTCGGTGTCACTTCACGCAATCTCTAGGGATCCAGAGGCTTATCCGTCTCCTTGTATTTACGCCCAGGTAGTTCAATTTGTTTCTACGATTGCTATTTTTTTAGGTCTTTAATTGAATTCCTGATTATGAAATTGGTTAGTGGTGCTTTAGAGTTTAGGGCTTTTGCTGGTTTCAGTTGCAGTCGATTGCTAACAGTGAGACAATTGATTAGCGAGAGAAAATTGTTCCTACGTATTCGCCAACATTTTTTACGTATAAATTCTCGTCTGTTGTATGAAGAATTGAGCTCTTTAAAGTGCTTACGAAATGCTTCCCGCAAAAATATGGAGTGTAGACGCATAATTAGGGCTTTTGCTGGTTTCAGTTGCCTGATAATGGTCGATTGCTGTTGTAAAATGAACACAGTGAGACTCTTAGAGTGAGAGAATTGATTAGCAAGAGAACATTGTTCCTATGTATTTACCTACATTTTGTACGTATAAATTCTCTTCTGTTATATGAAGATTTGAGCTCTTTAAAGTGGTTAGGAAATGCTTCCTGCAAAATATGGAATGCATATGCATAATTAGGGCATGGAAACTGTGTCTGCTGCTCTGATTTTGATGTATGGCCTATGGGACATATAATCCTTTTGGATTTACGATGGAGAGTGAAATTACTAAAATGAAAAGGGTGGAGCCTCGAGTTTTGCCGTAGGTGTAGCAAGATTCAGTGGTTTAAATACCATGATAATTTATTAATTATGGTTGTTCACTTGTTGAAATCCAGAGAAATACTAGCTTTTTGTTCTTTTTAGCCTTATGGTTATCAGTAAATGTTGGTGATGTAACAAACAAGCTTTGTTCTTCAGACTCGCATTCATGATGGATGGTTTTTTAGATTAGGTTTACACCAAATCCTCTGTCTGTTTTTTGAAGGACTGAAAGTGGGTGTTTCCCCCTCCATCTCTTGGTTCTTCCTCTTCTCAAGCCTCTATCCACTACTGATACACTGCAGTCAACTTTGCAGTACTTATTCATTGCAACGTTGTTTTAGCATTTGCTATTTCTGATTATCAAACTATTTAGATCCCAAATGAACATCAAACATTGTGATGGTGCCTCGTAGCATAATACCAAAAGATCAAGGTGATACATGGAGATAATATGGTTGGTTTTTAAAGGACACATGGCAATCTAACTTGATTCAAATAATACATGAAGAGAAATGGATGGTGGTAGCACATAATTAAGAGCTAGGTTGGTACATGTTGCATTTGTGGAGCAACTAAAAAGGTAGTTAAAAATACATTGCAGCCCTGAGAATGAATGCACGACCAGTAAACTCCATTGCCCACATGGGCCACATCTATAGAAGGAAAGAAAAATATGGTTTCTCTATCAATTTCCTTAGTTCAGTATGCTTATTTTCCTCATTTCCTGCAAATTTTTACCCCAAAACTTTGTGTTTTCCATTTCTACGACGTTTTTACTTTGAGGCCCACAATTTTTGGTAATTCACGAGGGAATTAAAATTTCCCATTGTTGAGGCAAAAAAGGACTTGTGTTGGGTTCCCACCATCTCACAAAGTGCACCTAGTTAGAAGTCAATTGTCCACTTGGAGCAAGTTTGGTCTTGGTCCTTCTGCAGAATGTAAGCACCTGGAGAAAGTGTTTTCTCCCAGTAGGAGTGGGAAATCTAACGAAATATGTTGTGTACCATTGCAAAGAGTTTTTTATGTATGTTTTCCTTGCATGAAGATTGACACAGGGGATGAAGATGGGGATCAGTCAGAGGGCTCAGATACAGAAGATAATGGAACTGTTGTCTTATCAAAGGTCACGGAGATGAGGCTTGTGCCATCAGATTCTAATCAGTGTACTGTTCAGCATCACTCATACTTTCTATTGTTTTATTCTTTAACACAGAAAGCAGCTCTTTTTTTCATGCTCGTTCGCTTATAAAAATATTTTTCCTGGACTTAATGTTTATTTGACAGTGGATACACTGTTTGAAATTTTCTGCAAATGTGCTGAAATGAATCCAGAACCTGTTGAAGGTGAGTATCAATCTTCTGCCCTTGGGTGGATTCATTGCAAAACTATTCTTTTGGCCTCAAAATGTTCTGAATTGTTCCAATGCTTTCTTCAGAGGAAAAGGAAGGACACAACTGGATTTTCAGTGCTGATCAGATGCAAGATGAGGGTGCAGGTACAGGCCTCTCACAACATTAATTGGTACTTCTTGGAAGTTGATTGGATTGCATGGCATTTTATAGTTGTGTGGCTTGTGTGCAGAGGGAGAAGAACCTGATTGGCATTTCTTTCAAGATCCCACCAATACAATTGGTCATTCAAATGGGGATCACGACCTAGCTCATACTGTGCTCGAGGTATGAATATATATATAATTTTTTTTTTTTTTTTTTGTAAGTGTCATTTTATAACCAACCAACTCAGAAAACAAGGGTGAACCCAAAATACAGGAACCTATACAAATGAAACTATACAACAGAATCCAAAACCTATCAGCATCTACTTCAAAAAGAAAACAAACTAGAAAGCAGCAAGCCCAAGAGCTCTACTTGATATGTTCCATTGGCTGCAAAGCCTTTGGTTCTCAAGAGAATTTGGGAATTGCTTCTAAGTGCAAACTCTCTGTCTGATGTTATCATCAACACAACAATAACAGAACCCATCTAGTCCCCAATCATTGGGGGAATAGGCGGGGAGGATTGAAGACAGACCTAACCTTTGGGCATATATGCACAAAGTGGCTGCTCTCAGAATACCACTGAAATAGTGGCCTCCCTATACCTCCAAGAACCGAGGAGCTAAAGGGACGTTTTGCTACGGAACCATGCCCCAAATCAAAGCCAAAAGGCATCAGAGAGGGTAGGCCTAGAGACACAAATCAATTTCGGCACATTACAATTCTTTCTTCATTCATAGTTTGAAGCATCGGAAAGCACATTATGTTGTCATCAATACTAGCAAGTATTTCAAGAGAACTTCTGCTCCTGCCATCAAAAACTCTAGAGTTCCTCTCAATCCATAAGTGATAAACCCCTGCAGCTAGAGCAAGCTTGAACAGCAAGGATTTTAGAGTTTTACCACTTGAGTAGCCAATAGCCCAATTAACCTCCATGTCCCAAGCCATAGACCTCTGGATTTGAAATCTGGCTAGAATGATTTCCCAAATGGTGTGGGAAAAACTACATTCAAAAATGCTGCAGAGTCTCATCACACTGGGAACACAAAACACAGCCAGGACTGATCTCCATACCCCATCTTCTAAGCCTTTCCTTAGTAGCTAACCTCTTTAAACAGGCTAGCCACATTATGAAAGCCCATTTCAAGACATTCTTAGAAAACCACCCAATTGAAGCCCGTTGGACCTTCTCACCTCTGTATCTAATTGCCTCCCAGGTATGTTTAGTGCATTAGTGGTGTAGCAACCAGTAGGAGAGATGGACCAGATAACTTCATCACTTCTATCCCTTTGAGGTTGAATAGAGCTAATAGCTGAATTCTGAATCTGCTGAACGAAAGTGGATCTTGGCCTAGGCCACTTCCACTCACCATTAATAATGACATTGCTAGCTTTGATGAAAAGAAATCTCCCCATCATAGCCAAAGTTCTATCATCCAAGAGCTTATATAACGGACCCTGGGGATGCCAATTGTCAAGCCATAAGAATGTACCTTGCCCATCTCCAATTATGTGTTTAATAAATCCCTGGCCCGACAATCTCAACGTCAACTCTTTTCTCCATTATGTTTTCGTCATGTACATCTCAAAATTGCATGTTCAGTTATCTTCCTCGAGGTTGATCTT
The DNA here is from genome assembly GCA_025642025.1 of Rhododendron ferrugineum. NCBI lineage: Eukaryota > Viridiplantae > Streptophyta > Magnoliopsida > Ericales > Ericaceae > Rhododendron > Rhododendron ferrugineum. Next base: position 17,865,366 of record JAOTQK010000018.1, on the reverse strand, counting down.
TCTCCTTTTCTCTCAGCAACTTGAAATCAACGATGAACGATTCGAAGATGCTGAAGAGATGGAAGGTGATAATCACAGTGGCCATCCATAAGCTGTTCGATCCACTTGCTGTTTCGTGGCAGCTTCATATTGATGATTTTCGTTTTTCTGACATAGAGCAGACGGAGAATGACAATAGCTGTGGCTTCAGTGGCCAGTTTATCCGTGTACTATTACCTTGGCTTCAAGAATTCCTTTTTACTTGTGGTCTTATTACATCTCCTTTTTCTGTATTTGGACAGCCTAGAAATTGCCTGTGAAGCTTGTGTTTATTATGCCCCTTATCTTCTATATCTTGCCTCTTGGCATCTCATCACCCTGGTATTTGTTAGTTATGGGTGTTGCCAATGGATATGCAGAATCTTAAAATCCTGCAATTGTACCAGTTTTCTCAGTGTGACAGTTATGGACCCTAACTTGGTCTAATGTGTTAAAGACATGTTCGCCACTTAGTAGCTTACCCGGAAAAAAATGTGCACAACATTTAGCTTGTTAGTCATTCATGTTATCTACTACAAGCTATCCCTTTTGGGTAAAATGGTGGATAGGAGAAAGTTGTTGCCTACTCGAGTTGAGGGAGGAGAATTGTTGAAAAATTTCGGTGTAGTCACACTTCATAGTCCTTGTCTTTGCATAAATCTGGGGATGAATGAAGATGTCTCCTATTTAAGCCCTTCTGTGTTCTTCTATATTTGGCATGCCCTTTGACAGAGGAACAAGCTAATGTGATTTCTGCTTGCATTTTTTCTCCGGACTTGCCACCTCCACTACTTATCAGAATACCAGAATTTCCACTCTATCAGGCAATTGGGCATGGCCAGTTTGCCTTGTCTCTAAATTTCGCCTAAAACATCACTCCTGAGTAGTTTCTCAAAAGTGCTCAAAGTACTACAAGTGCCAAAAGGGTGGGCTTTTTTTTTTTGAGATAACGAATGGGCTTTTTGCCACATTTTAGCTTGAGCTAAATTTGGGAAACTCCCCCTCAAGGTGATTGATGCATGGGATATGTTATCCATTATCTAATGTGATTTCAACACTACTGGATACTTGTAGTTTTTTAATTGAAAAGAACAAAATAAAGGTAATTTACGAAGAACCACAACTGATCAAATGGAAAAGAAAACAAATCAAAGAACCGCATCTGTACGAAATAAAAAATAAAAACCCACAAGACTAAGGCAGGAAAGAGTTTTTTTTGGCTCAGTTTGGATGTTTGTAATCTTTGGTGGGAATAGGAATTTGATTGCGAGAAATCAAATTCCTAGTAATTCAATAGTTGAATCAGAGAGAGTTCGTTTTGTTAACCGTTCAAACTCTTCAGAGAGTTCGAGAGAGAGAGAGAGAGTTCTGTTTGAAATGAAGGTAAAAAAGATTTATTGGACTGAAAAATTTGGATTGGGGGACCTGTAATGGAGTAACACACTATAGGGTTGTAGTACTCGATCCAAGTCATCCGTCTCCGCAATCATCGATGGTTTATATTCCAAATTACCAATGTATATGATGCCGGTCAAAGTCCTTGAAAATCAAACACACTTAGATTACTTGTGTGTTGAAAATCAAACACATGTCCTCTGTGGGGTTGAGATTCTGTCCCACATTTTCGGTTGGTGCAAGCTCTGATACCATGTGTAACGACCCGCTCCCGCCATGTACAATATTGTCCGCTTTGAACACCAAACCCCATCAGACTTCCTAGTGAGGTCACCCATCCGTAGATTACTCTACTGCGAGCGTGCTTAATGGTGAAGTTCCAATGGGTTTTGACGCCCTCACGGCTTTAAAAGGCCTTGTACAAGATAAGATGACGATCTATTATTTATAGCACACGACTTACACTTTACATGTGGGACCACTCCCGGCTGACCCTTTTGGTCACCGATCAGACAGCCCCGTACAGGTCCCAATCGTCCTCAGGCCGGTCAACCACTAACTGGAACTTTCGATTAGACAGTCCCGTACGGGTCCCAATCATCCTCAGGCCGGTCGACCACTAACTGGAACTTCCAAGGGCGGGGCATCACAGGGAAATTTGGTTTCCTCACTCTCAACTCAACCTTGAGTTTCACTCTTTTAATTTCTTTTCTCTCTCCCACTGGTTGTGGGGAGAAACCCCTGTCTGGGGTTCTGTTTCTCTTGAATTCCCTAACCCTCTATTTATAGACTCTATTATATGAATACAACATGGTTAAGAAATCTTCAGTCAACCACTGCTACAGTATCCCACGTTTTTTTATCTTCCTTCGTTGCTAAGGATTTGACCATGTATGGTGGACAAAGGTGGGTTGCTGCCATGTAACTTCAGGGAAGTTGCTTGTTCCTTCTGAATTAAGATTACCAATTTCAAACACACTCCCCTAGTCTTAATTCCTTCTTGATTCTTCAGGAAATCTCTGGATGATTCAAGTTTGATTTTCAACATCCCCCTAAATTTGAATCATTTTTTTTTGGACGCCTGCTAAACTTCAAGCACATTCTGGTAATATCCCCCCTTAAGCTTGATGTTCGGGGATTCTTCATTCCGAGCATAGTCTTCAAATCTTGCTAGACAACCGTCTGTTGTCTTCTCTTGGAACAATCCTTTATTGTTCGCTATCTCTTCACCCTTTCCTGATGCATCGTCAACCACACACTTGGTTGATTTCGTTAATATCTGATAAGCACCCAATAATGCCCATTTCCTTCCAGGTGCATGGGTACCGATACTAAGAAAGAAGAGGTATCGGTACCGAGGAGCTTAGAGGCAGCTTAATGGCTTTGGTACCGATACCAAGGTTGTGGAGGTATCGATACCGAGGACATTTGGAGCAAATTTTTTAGGGCATTTTGTGAGATATCTCTTGGGCAAATGAGGATTTGTATAAATATTCCATTATGTCACAAATATCCAGGGTACAATTTTTTAGATCTAGAATAGGATTCTCTTTTCTTGTTACTTACTCTTACTCTTGCTATTGCTATTGTTCTTGCTTGTTCTTCATTTTCCTAGCTTAATTCTGTATTTTCTACCTTAGTTAATCTTAGTTTGTTATTTCCGTCTTTATTAAAGTTGTAGCTACGCTCTCGATCTATAGTAATCTCAAGTTTATTTCAATTTCTGTTGGTTAAATATGTTTTCTAGTATTTGCCTTGCTTCTATCTCTCTAGATATAAGTGAGTAGTTCATAAGGCTTGGTCATGGGGTGATTAGCACCTCATGGCTCGGGTTTATATTGCTTTTCTCATCATAAAGTTTCAATCTTTGGTTCGGAAATCAAGTTAGTTCAGGTTCGTTTGTCAAATTGCTGAGGTGTTAACCTTTTTGATCATGTGTAAGCAAGAGCGTGCTCCTTGCCACACATGATGCTTGGAGCTACGTCGCTCGAGGCATTTACCAAATGAATTCTAGAACTCGCTCGGTATTCGAACCCCATTTTTAGTCTTAAATGGTTTCCATTGCAAAATCCTCTAGGTTGAGAACCTTAGTTGCGTATCTCGAACCGAGTAACAATATGAGAAAAGTGGATTTACTTGAGTTGTGGGTGTTAGGATCTCCTAGACCTAGCCTTCCATTTTTATATTAGTTAAATCTTCGTTCAAATTAGCCGTTTATTTTCCACCATCTAAAGTAAAACAAAGTTGGCCGTCTAAACACCGAAAACCTTGCTTACATCTACAAATCCAATCGAGCCGTGATGATATTCCCTTGGGTACGATATCCGGTCTTTCGGATTATTATGCTTCAAACGACGTACTAGCCCTACGCTTGGGGTGATTTATATATATATATATATATATATATATATATCGACGGAAGAAACATTTTTGGCGCCGTTACCGGGGAATTATCTTATTATGGCTTTCTTGGAGGTTCAACAAACCACTGTAAGTATCCCGTTCTACTTTAGGTTTAGTAGTTTATGTTTGGTAGCTCATATTTAGTGTAGCGGATACCTCTAACCGATCTTCATATCATAACTTGAGGTGTAACAAAGCTAAGCTAAATATCGAGTTTGTCTTTAGTTGCTTTTAGGTTCTTGCTTTGATTAGCTGAGGTGGGGGCTTAACCCTTCGCAATTGCTTTGAGAATGAGGCGGCGGCATAGCCCCTTTAGCTTGTGTACTCTGAGTAGCAAGGGGTACTATGGCTCATTTTGCAAGGTGCTATGGAGGGTAGGCAAAACAATTTGATTGTTCAGTTTCACTTCCTATATTTTATGGCTTGGCCTTAGAAAATCCATTTTTGCATGTTGATGACCTTGAGAAAGTTTTTCCTAGCGATGAAAGGGCTATTTTACAAGTATTCCCAGCGTCTTTACGTGATAGTGCTCAAGATTGGTTTTATTCTTTGAGTCCAGGATCGACATGGCAAGAGATTACAGAATAATTTTTCAAAACTTTCACTTCCTCATATGAGACTCAAATGCTTTTATAGGAGCTATTCTATTTCTATCAACAAGATGATGAGTCTTTTTTGCAATATTGAGTGCGATTTAAATGTTCCGTATTCTCTTGGTCGAGTTTCAATTGTGAGTTTGGCAGTCTTTTGACCATCTTTTGCCATGGTTTAAATCCTAAGACATGACAAGTTGATTTTATGTCTCTTTTGACTATCTTTTGCATGTTGATGACCTTGAGAAATTTTTTTCCTAGCGATGAAAGGGCTATTTTACAAGTATTCCCAGCGTCTTTGCATGATAGTGCTCAAGATTGATTTTATTCTTTGAGTACAGGATCGACATGGCAAGAGATTACAGAATAATTTTTCAAAACTTTCACTCCCTCATATGAGACTCATATGCTTTTATGAGAGCTATCCTATTTCTATCAACAAGATGATTGAGAACGATTTAAATGTTTCGTATTCTCTTGGTCGAGTTTCAATTGTGAGCTTGGCAGTCTTTTGACTATCTTTTGCAATGGTTTAAATCCTAAGACATGTCAAGTTGATTTTATGTCCAATGATGATTTCCTGGATAAAAACGCTGAAGAGGGTTGGGATTATCTTGATGAATTAGCCCAAAAGCTCCAATTTTGTGAGTTGACTAAAAATTTTGAGGATTCTAACTCAGATGCCATGAAAGAGGAAATTAAGCTGCATATCTTTGTTGAAACTGTAAGTTTAGATTGTGACAGCTCCTCAAAGTCTGAATGGAGTGATGAGCCTATTGATGAACCTGATGTCCAGCGTTCTCCCCCTGTGGATCCCCCTCTATGTGATGATCTGGAAGAGAAATTTTTCACCGTTAAAGTAATGGATGCGGAGGTGGATTATTTATACTCTTACTAGCTAAGCAAGACGCTTATGAACCTATCTTTGAGGAGATAGCGCCTATGGAATCTAACGTTGTCTCTTCCGAGTCTTGAACTTCTCACTGCTAAGGAAATGGATGCCGAGGTAGATTACTTACACTCTTTTTTAGAAAAACAAGATGCATGTGGGTTTAATCTTGAGAAATTATCAATCATAAAACTAATTGATTTTCTTGTTGTTGACGATTTTCTTGGGGTTTATCATCCTTATATTGTAGATTTTGTCAACAAATTAAAAATTGATTTTGTTTGGACTATGCACTTGGTGGAACTTAAGTTTTTAAAACAAATTCGGCAATTGCTTTACTGAAAGTATCTTATCTTGTGGCATGGTTGAGTTCAATTCTTGGCAAAGAGTGTAGCATGGGGTGCTATGTTCATTCTATTAGCTCTTAACGGCATGATAACTATTCGGAACCACCGTGTAGCTGATCATATTCTCTCTCTCTCTCTCTCTCTCTCTCTCTCTTTTCTTTTTCTCTTTTGATGGTCCGGTATAACCACCCGTTTCAAGCTTAAGATGTTGTATGACTTGCTCTGCAGCGCCTTAAGCGAGATGCGGGGAGAAAAGTAGTACCCGTGTAATCGCGTAAAGATTTGATTGTGTTTTACTTTTGGGCCGGGCTAACACGAGCCGGTGGACGTTCTAATGTCATTTGTCTTTTGGAAGGTCATTATTTCTTAAAGCTTCTGCAGGGTTAACATGCTACCACACCAGTCTTGGTGGTTTGGGCCTAAGCCGGGGTGAGTGAGGCATTCAAGAGCTCTAAACATGGGTGCGGCTAAGTGTCGCGGTTGTCGAAGTCCAAAATTGAAGGCCAAGGAACAAAGATTGCGTACCTACGAGTCCAACAGAGTGAACGGTATGAAGATTGGTGCACCGAGGTGCACACAGATTGCCGAAAGCAGAGACCCTTTCTCTGTATCTGTCCGCATAAGAAAAAGGGAAAAGAAGAAAAAGAAAGAAGATGAAGCAGAGGAAGGTGCTGAGAAAAGAAGAAAGTAAAAGGAAAATATCAAGAAAGAAGCAAAGTGGGATTGTCTGCCATTTAACTTGCTTGTTCCTTCTTAATTAAGATTACCAATTTCCAACAGATACATGCAGTTTTTTAATTGAAAAGAATAAAGTAAAGTTAATTTACGAAGAATCACAACTGATCAAAAGGAAAAGAAAACAAATCAAAAGACTAGGATGCTTGTAAATTTGTAATCTTTGGTGGGAATAGGAATTTGATTGCGCAAAAATCAAATTCCTGTAATTCAATAGTCGGAGTAATTCTATTCTTATGTTGGATTAATTCTGTAATCTTCTTCACAAATAATTTATTTTGAATTTTTTTAAACTCAAAATTTTCCTTTTTGTGTGGATTGAGCCAGAAATTTAGGATTCTCATATCCACCATTTCCTTTTCGAAGGGATCAGATTTCTACTTAGTTTGAGGAATCAAATCCTTTGTACTGAATTTCTTTGTACCGGTGCATTTTCAGCCATTAATTTGGGGATTCAAAATATTTTGGTACACCAATTTTTCGGTACAGAGGATCTCGGGTGTAGTTTGGGAGTATGATACCTAATTAAATATGTTGTTAGAAATCACATTTCTATTTCCATTCTTGTTAATTCCAAACGTGGAAAACATCAAAATATGAGATCACATTCTGATTCCCCTAGAGGTACAAGATTAGGTTTTTGTTTGTGTTTTCTTCTACTCCCTCTGTCCTCTTTTTAAAGTCCAGTATTTCATTTTGGGTTGTCTCTTAATAAATGTTCATTTTGTAAAGTTAGTGGATAAAAGTTGGTACATTTTCTATTTTGCCCCTAAAAGTAGATTCTATTTTAAAAAGTTAGTGAGTAAAAATGTAATGATGATGTCCCCATAGAGGATAAGTAAGGAAAGTGGAGGTAAAAGTTGATGTGAAAGGTGTAATGATGATGTTTTCTTAATAAGTTGGAGTTACGAAGCGGGACACTAAAAAAGGAACGGAGGGAGTACTAATCTTTTGCAAAGATCCATGAAGTGCATAAAAAAAACATTGATGAGAGATGAATCAGAAAGTTTGTTTCATTTATTCCATACAGCTGTAAAACGTGAAATCATTACGAATTCTGTTTGAAACGAAGGCAAAAAATTTCCTTGGACTGCAAAAAAAGGATTTGGGGACCTGTAATGCGGTGATACACTATAGGTAGGGTTGTAGTGCACGCTCCAAGTCGTCCGTCTCCGCAATCATTGATGAATTAGATTCCAAATTACCAATGTATATGATACCGGTCAAAGTCCTTGAAGTCATTTAAAAAGTCATTGAGTTGATCGAAAAGTCTATTTAAGTTCCGAGGTGTCTTTTAAATTCTCAAGAAGTTTTAGTTGACTACTAAAAACTAAGAAGATTTCTTGAGAACTTAAAAGACACCTAGAAATTTAAATAGAACATCGAGGAACTTAAATAGACTCTTCGATCGACTCAATGACTTCTTGAATGATTTCAAAGTTTTTGACCTGAAACTTAAATAGACTCTTCGATGGACGCACACAGTAAAAATATCTCGACAGAATAGCTTCCCTATAAAAGGCTGTTCTGTTGGACGGTTTCCACCCCTCATTCTACACTACACCAGTTTACTTCATAAAGTTCAAGTGCAACTATTTTCTCTCTAGAGCATTCTACTACTGTATTTGTTTGATCAGTTCCCGTAATATTGTCAATAATTTTCGTTCGGTTATCGAGGAAAAAATGGCTGGAAAAGGACAAGGACCCGCGATCGGGATAGATCTCGGAACGACTTACTCCTGCGTGGCCGTTTGGCAGCATGAACGCATTGAGATTATAGCAAATGATCAAGGGAACAGGACGACGCCATCTTATGTTGCCTTCACAGACACAGAGCGTTTGACCGGCGATGCTGCGAAGAATCAAGTTGCCGTGAACGCAACTAACACTATTTTCGGTATGGTCTAAGCGCTAAAAAATTGTGCTGTTTTTATCCAAGGATTTTCTTTTGTTTAATCTGCCAAATAATCAGCGCTTTTTAATGCCCGCAACGTTTTAGAGCCTCTTAGTTATTCATGTCGTTTTACACGGATTATAGCTATTAGGGAGAAATCCTCTCCTGTCTTAATCTCGTGATTATTTGGAGGATAATAGATAAAAGTACCATTGATATTCGCAAAAGTGCATTGATATTTGTTAAAGTGTATTAATACTTGAATGATTAACGGAGAGTTGGACATTTAGGTGGAGAATTTGGGTCTGGACTGGGAGTGAAGTAGTAGTGTAAACATGGAAGAGATTTGATGCTGGTACAGAGAGTGGTTATGGAGTTTTGGTTCATGTGATCTGAAACCTTGCCTCTGACGCCCTTCCTACATCAGTACTACTGCTTCAGCCTGTTTGTAGCCTGTACGGAATGTGATTTCCTTTTGTAACAGTGTCTAAACTAGCAGCATAAATTCATACAATATAATTGTGTTTTGTATCTCTTTTCTACATTGTTATACCCTTTCAT
>JAOTQK010000018.1:17814307-17827773 GCA_025642025.1 Rhododendron ferrugineum | reverse complement strand
TTTTTCTTGCTAAACTTAATTTATTTAGAGATGAAATCTCATTTGTTAGGAAAGCTTTTATTTTCTTCCTTCATTTCTTATTCCAGCGTATTATCTTCCTATTTATTTAATTTTATGAGTTTATATTTTGTGAATAAGTGTTTGAATGCTTATTGGATAGAACCGAAACCGGACCGGTCTTGCGGTTTGGTTCTGGTTCCCAATTTTCTAAAATCGTTTGAAATGGTCCGGTTACTGGTTTTCTAGAGAACCGGACCAATCCGGACCTTGTACACCCCTACGACCGGATGTCCCGGCTAACTTATGCACACCTCAGCTGATTTTGAAATTTCAAAGTTAATGACCGGACAAACCCTCAGTGACCTCAAGATTTAGAATGTTAGTCCATCATGGAATTCAAACATGCGATCTTATAGAGAGCAAACACTTATTTACTTTTACATGCCCAATTGCCCACTTGGCCAAATCCGTTGAGGTTGTGTGTTGTGTGCATGGTAAAAATGTTAGAGGCCTTTAGGTTATTTGTTAGCTAAAGCCGATTCCATTTGTTCGAATCTTAAGAAGTGAATGAATCTCGTCGGTTCCATCCTCCAACCACACCTAAGGAATTGAAAACGTTTTCGCTTTGAGCCTTTAGGACCAACTCCTCTCTCTGCACACGAATTTTTTATAAAAAAAAAACTCCTATTATTCTCCCTTCAAAAAAAAATTCTTAAAATCCAAACCAAACAGAACCGAGCTTGTGTTTAACTGCGTGGACTCACCTGCACAAGATAATCATACTACTTTCCTATCTGTGCATGTAACATACATTTATAGAGTAGAGCCGAATTTAATGTTCATGGCAGTCGTTGTTGTTGAGCTTGGGAAGGCCTGATTCGATTTGGGTTGTTTTTGGACCTGCGAAGGCTTGATTCGAGTTGGATCACACTTTGCTAAGTAATCCAGTAATTGGTGGAGTAAATATTTTCCATATGCACCCGATGTAACTTATACTCTTTATTTGCTTAATACATAGTGGAGCTGTTGTGATGATCTGTTGGGGAATCACGTAAAAATCTCTATGTCTCACGTTCTTGTTTTTGTTTCTTGATTATTTCCGTGCGTTATGTGTTTATTGATTTGATCGAATTCCCAACAGTTGTTCTTGTCTTAATACACCAAGTTGAATACATTATTGTCTGGTACTGTACTACAAAAACTTTAAGAACAAAAATCATGTTACTACCTTGTTTGGATGGCATTTTGAACAGGAAAAAAAAATCTAACTCATAAAACATTCATTCCCCCTACTTTTAATCAATAATCTCATTTTTCTCTTCTATTTTCAATCATTATTCTCATTTCTCGATATCTCTACTCATTACCCTCTATCTTCAATCATTACTCTATTTTCTCTCTTCACTCATTACCTAAAAATCAAACTCAAAACATCATCCAAATAAGGCAGTAAGCTTTTGTATTGAAGGGACGGGAAGAGATTAATAAAGCCAAACAAGTTGGGAAAACTCCGAGGGAAATGTCCTTTTTTAATCAAGTCCAATTGACATAAAGAGAAAAATCGTACCCACTCAAACAATATTGCTAATCACAAACAATCATAAAATTTCTCCCTTGATTCCTACTCCTATATTGTTGCTATTTGCATCCTTATTCGTATTGGGGCCAACCAATATTATTTGATTGACATGACATCCGTTGAATAATCTCGTGTTAGTCTGGTGGTCTTTGCCCGAGATTAATTTCGGGATTTGCTCATTCCTAAGTTTTTCGGTTTAATTTTTCTTGTCAGCAACACTCGGGGCTACCTCTATGCATGCGTAAATGTGTTAAAGGAATTAGTCTGATGCGTGTGCAAGCTAGCCCATGACATCTGGCATAAAAAAAACATATGTTGAATCGGTGACCTCGTGATTTACAAAAGTGTGGTTCTTTCGGCCTGTTATCATGTTTTATGGTCTCTTTAATCTTTCAGATCAATCACAACTGGAGGATTAGTTTCAGCATGTGCTTTTGCTAATTCACACTTCTTTTGCAAATTAAAGGTGATTTATCCATGCAGCATTAGCACTAAGCACCGCTAGTTTTAAAGTTTAAACCTTTTCTATAAACAAATTTTCCGATACCTTTCCCCTCCCCCTTATAAAATATTATTTTGCCGTTCAAAAAAAATAAACAAATTTTTCGGCTCCCGAGGAATACTGTCGAGACAAAGGTGATTTATGCTTGTAATAGGGAATCATAATAAGTTTTATTATTTTCGAAGTTTTTATTGAACAAAAAGTAACAAACAATCATCAAAGCCTAGTAAAACTTGTTTGGAGGTTAATTAGCTTTATTCTTTGAACCAGACCTTTTAAAAGGTTGCTATTAGATTGCATTGTTTCGTAAGATAAATTGGTTCGATTTTGATCTTGTTCTTGGGTTCACCACAACTTGGAGGAAACATATTGATGTAAGTGATGATTAAATAAACCAAGCTTTTTATCATGACCGCAATTTTAGAGAGTTGCGAAAGCCTACAGGTCGCTCTTCATTGAAATTTGTGTTGAAGTGCTACTTCGCTTTTTTGTCTTATTTTCTTGGTTTATTCGTCTCTTTTGAACGTCTAAGAAAATTTCATTAATCATAAAGATCAAAGGATGAAATTATTGCACTAGGAAAAGAAATACATTGAGAGATATTTAATAGTACGATGTCTCTTCTACCTCCAAGCCACTCATAATACTTTGGTTAGTCATTTAATACTTAAGAAAAATTTCTCTTTCACCGAGGCAAGAGAATAAACAACACAAATGCCTGAGAATTGAACTGTTGAATTTGAGAGAGTGACTTTTTGGAAAAAATAGCGACAAATTTTTCCTTCCACCCTCGTATCGGATAATTATTCACTTGGAGAGTGCGAAAATAAATCCTATAACAACGAAAATAATATTTTTGGCAAATGAATAAGAGATACTCCCATTATATATTCACTCAACTACTTATTTTTAATTAATTTTTTCGTAAAGATGTCTTGTCTGATAATAGTAAATAGAAGTACTAATACTAAATTAAGCCATGTGAAATTAATGAAGTTTGACCTATATAAACGCCAGTTAAGATTAGATTTATAAAAGAGGGATCACGCCCCCCATAGGAATAGCCCGGGCCCACCTTCACCTGCCACCTTTTTCACCTCGCCGTCGTGTCACTGCAACGTCTTCCCCACGCGCCACCGTTGAAAGCATTGTACGGTGCTATTTCCGTATCGCCGGAAGCGTGTAAGACGGAACCGGAATTTTGTACACGCAGGGGCCGGATTCTAACAAGGTTTTGAAATTTCAGGATTTCTTTAGTTTAGATTTTTGAGGGAGGTTTTTTTTGGGTGGGAGAGAGATAGAAAAAGAAACGAGATTAATAATTGAAGGAAAAACTTATGAGAGACCATGAGCAGAGAGAGAAATTGAGTTTTGGAATCCAAAACGAACACATTCTTAAAGCATTTATGCTGTGTTTGGATGAGTTTTTGAGAAATTTTTATGAGAGTAATGATTAGAAGTAGAAGTAATGAGTGGAGAGAGATAGAGAGAGAAATGAGAATAGTGATTGGAGATAAGGGTAATGAGTGAAAAATAGTGATTGAAAATAGATGTAATGAATATTTTTTGAGTTGAAATTTTTTTTTCAATAAGGAAAACGAACAAGACATTAAATGTTTAAATAACACCCGATATGAAATATAATTTTTAACAAACAAAATAAACAACTAAAAATCATATTAAAATTAAAATAAAATAAAATAAAATAAGAACCGAAACAACGCAAGAGCCGTAACCCCTATAAGCCCTCAACTGGCTCCTCTCTTTTGAGTGTAAGTCGTTTGTCTAGCATTCTCCCAAAGTTCCCGCAACTTTGTCCCAAAAGGCACTCCGTTAAAGCGCGTGAATAATTGTCAGAGCACGCGTGTGTCATTTCTGATCCGTGTCCACCAAACAATACAAAAAAATTGAAAAACACAGACAGAGAGAAGGAAAGCTGGAACGGTTAGTCTGGTTAGTTGACGGGTTCGTTTTCTGCATAATTGATTAGAGTTTGATTTTTGATGTCGGACCGCAAAAAGTGATTTCTTGTGAATTCCCTAATTCCGGCACGATGAGACTGCCTTTGACTGGATCATGATTAATCGAGGTATGCGTACGTTAGCTCAGACATTCTAAATTGTCGGAAAAAAATTCAAGAAGAAAGGTGACAAGTGAGCGCACTAAACGCCAAAGCAGAATTAATGATCCGGTGGTCTAGGGGCCCACCCTCGAATTGCCCTAAGATTTTTTGTTCTTGCTTCTTCTGTTATTTGCAGTTGGGCCCCGCCAAGGTTGCCTTTTCGGGCCCCATCCATCGCTCTCTCTCTCTCTCCAGCTGTTTCGATGGCCCCCCTCCTCACTCTCTTTCTCTCTCTCTCGGAGCTGTTCCTGTTTGATGGCTCCGCGATTGACTCGTATATTATTGTTTTGGGATTTTCTAATCTTTGTTCGAACATGTAGACGAGACGATTTCCCCATCGTTCTCTCGAATTCTGGCATCGTTTGACAGTGCTTTATACTCCCTCCGTCAGAATTTAATTGTTCATAATTCTATTCTAATCGGCTAAAAAAATAGACTATATTTTTGAATCTGTAATGAATTTCATATCAAATATGAATCTTGTTTGATATATCTCGATTAGTTCTATAATACAATGTTTTCGAAATCACGTAAAATATTATAAATTAAAAGATATAATCGAATGAAAATTGACACGAACTCCAAAAAATGACTATTAAATCCGGACGGAGGGGGTAAAAAATACTAAAATGTTGGCACAATTATCACTATAAATTAACAGAAACTACGGGAATTGATTTTGGCACTCTAAATTTTGATAATCATACTCTAACATTGTCCTTTGGTATCCATGTTGTGTGTATTCTGAACGCTAAAAGCGCATATTATAATGTGGTTATCAAGAAGAGCAGTGTAAAATCAATCACCTATTTGCAATATCTATATCGGGTGTATTGGCTAATGGACTTGCTAAATTTTTTTTTTGTGCAATATAGATATTATTTGATAGATCTCGATGAGATCTTTTGAACGGTGAAAACAATTTAAAAAAATTATTTTTTAAGTTTAAAAATTGCAAATAAGTTCTTAAATTTTAGGCCTCATTCCACAAAGCTTCTTAAGAAATAAGTACTTATTTTCAATTTTCAAGCTTAAGAATAACGTGCTCACGAAAATAAACTTTCAAATTTTTTGCATCGTTTAAAAGATCTTTTGAACAAGATACATATTGCATATTTTTAGATTTTAATAAACTCATTATTTTTAAGCTTAAAAATTGCCAAAAAAATACTCATTTGAAAATAAGTACATTTTTTAGATAAGGTGGTGTTCATCAGTTCATGGATCAAGATGCCTATTGGTCTTGGCTTGGGAATTTGAGAAGCACACGAAATAAGCGGTTGGCCTGGTTATCTTAGCTTGAGACTTGGGATTTGATTCCTTTTTAAAATTCAAGATTCGATTCCCAGCAGCTCGTAGTGCTATCTCACCTCACGCATAAGCGTATGAAAAAGATATCGCATGAACCTTAGAGATTAGCCTTAGATGCACGGAAGTAATTTACCCGAGATACTCGCATTATCAAAAAGGAAAAAGAAAAATTGAAAGAACCTCATACAAATATCAACCACACGAGGGAATCAGAGACGGAGCCACTTGAGGACTTTTATGGGGGCCACGGCCCCTACGTTGTTTCGATTTTTTTTAAATTTTTTAATACTATTCTTTTTAGTTGTTTATTTTGTTTGTTATATAAGAATTATATTTCGTATTGGGTGTTATTTAAACATTTAAATGCTTTAAGAATATGTTCGTTTTGGGCCTCAAAACCCAATTCCTCTCTCTGTTCATGGTCTCTCATAAGTTTTTTCTTAAATTATTAATCTCGTTTCTCTTTCTATCTCTCTCCTACTCAAAAAAACCTCCCTCAAAATCACCAAACAAATCTTGAAATTTAAAAACCTTGTTGTTATAGTCCAGCGGCCCCCACGTTTACAAAATTATGGTTCCGTCCCTGGAGGGAATTACGACCAGCAATATCATGATATCAATCCAATTATGCTACGTACATACACAAAAATATAAACATAATGTCTAACACAATCTCTCACGTACATGTGGACTGCATCGTATATTTGCACCATTACACTCCATTTTTTAGTCAAAAAGGAGTCTACATCTATGCTTGGGAAGAGGTGAGGGACCAGGGAAGTAGTGGTGTACCAAGTACCAACAAGCGTTTTAAACCTCCAACCAATGTTTAGTCAAAAAGGAGTATCTATTAGTTTTTGACTCTAAGAAAACCATATAAATGAAAACATATATTTTTGAACCCTAAGAGAACTATGTAGATGACGAACAGATATTTAATTATGAAAGTTCTGGAGACAAATATTAATTATGATTCTTTAGAATAAAATAACCAAAAAAATAAGATTTTTCCACCGGTCCAAACATATTGAAAATTACTCTATCCGTCCTAATTTGTTTGTCTCTTTTCACTATTTGGGACCTCCTACAAAATTGTCTATATGTTTTGGTATATAATGTTTTGTATATGCAATATGGATCTTGTTTGATAGATCTCGATTAGGTCTATAATACGATGTTTTTGAAATTATATAAAACATTATGGATTATGAGATTTAGATAATTTTTTGAAGGGCACGTATGTCGAAATTAGACAAACAAATTAGGACGGAGGGAGTAGAACACTTATGCTGTGTTTGGTTTGGTATTTGAAAAGTTTTTTGAAAAATAGTAGGGGTAATAAGTGGAGAGAGATAGAGAGAGAAATGTTAGAAGTAAGGGGAATCTAGGGAGAATTTTTTGAAAAATACTTTTTCAAAAGGGAAGATAACACAGCATAAATTTTCTAACCATATTTTTTAATATGCAAATAGTCTAAAAAATAAGTATTTTAATTTTCAATCTGTTTGAATCGGTGCGAAAATCTTAATTTTCTGATCATTTTATTCTAAATGATTATAATTAATTTTTGACTCAAAAGCTTTCAATGAGAACCCTAAAAGAATTATTGAAGAAAAAATTTTCATACCCAGACGAATCGAGTCCCTCAAAACGGTGAAGTTTGGAGATCTGGATAGGGGCTCCTGTCCCAGCCGGGCAGCAGAGCCCCCGAGTCCATTTGCACCATTAGTCAAAAAGGAGTTTACATCTATGCTTGGGAAGAGGTGAGGGACCAGGGAAGTAGTGGTATAGTACCAAGTACCTACCAAGTGTTTTAAACCTCCAACCAATGTTTGGTAGGTTCGGTCGAGTAACTGTTTTCCATGAATCCTAGTGAACGGAAATTTTTTCAGTGCCGACCGGGTATCACGTGATGTCCGCTCTGTGCATCTGAGTCGTCCATTGTGTTTTTGGACGACTCGGATTTGGAGAGAGAAAATGAAGAGATAAAGTGTTGGGATGAGATGAGATAAAGTGTTTCAATCCAAACTGTCTAAAAGTGTAATGGACGGTCCGAATGTGCCGAACGAATACCACGTGAGATTTACCCATCCGGCACCGGAAAATTTCTAATAGGAGTAATAATCACATGCACGCACTGCGGACTTCAAAGTCTTTCACCAACATTGCTATAACTCCGGAAAAGTAACCGACGTACTGCCGCTGCCACTACTTCAATGGAATGTACGCGGTTGAGTGTAGACATTATGGCAGTGTTTTCTTCTGAATTTGATAATTGGAGATCTTGCGAACTACTCGATTAATTTCGAAATTCTAAAGTTAACGATTGAGAAAATTCTTCGGTGGTTCCAAGGTTTGTAATGTTTAGCTTTCGTGAGATTCGGACATTCGATCTAACATACGGGGTGCAAGGGGGACCCAAGACACTACACAACTCTAAATACTCTCGCATATTATTCTAACTTTTGGGTTAATAACAAAAAATACTACGAAATTAGTAGCTGCAAGTCATTTGATTGAATTTTTTTGAGGTTGTATATATATAAAACTAAGCGGTGGCTACACACATATACGTAATATCATCTATTCTTTGGGCTTCGCGAGTAATAATATATTCTCTGAATCGTTCAATTAATCGTACTATATTTTTTATATTTCTATGTAAAAGCTATGAACAATGGTCCCCGCATCACAAGTTCGAGTCAAATTTGTTGCGGTGCTTTTCCCTTGAGATGTATAGTACTATTTTCTTCCAAAATGTATACTTCTGTATCCACTTCGGTGATTTCGTTGTTTGCAAGCTGAAAATGTATCTCACAATATTCAATTTTGCTACTTTTTGGCATACAATGAATTTATCTGATATTAATATTTAAAATGAGAATTTGCTGTTAATTTATGAATACATGTGATTTGGTCCCTCATATTAAAAATCCACTGCAAATTTTGCTGCAAATTATAAAATGATAAATTTAAATAAAAATAAATAATCATATCAATTGAGCTACTCCCTTTGTCCATTTTTAAGCGTTTACTACGGGTATGCATGTCATTTTCAATGGCTTATATCTCTTGACAAATATTTAAATATTTTCCCTCATATTATGTTTTATATTTTTAAAATTATTGTCTTATATAAATAATTGAGATCTATCAAACAAAATAAAAATTAACCTTACAAAATGTTACTACTACATTAATTTTACTTCTCTCAACTTCAAGTATAAATTTATCCTGACAAAAGAAAAAACGGTCTTACTATTGTCAAACCACTGGGTTGACGATAAGTACACTAGAAGACAAGAAAAATACATATTTTTTTGTACTTTTTACACTTATAAATATACATTCACACATTTATTATTGTCAGCCTAATGGGCTGATTTTAAAATTTTCCAGGAAAAAATGTGGTGGTGAGAAAGAAGGTGTGTGTAATCTGGAAATCTCCATAATACCCCCGAATCCATTTCCCGCTCTAAACATGAAAAAAGAGAGAACATTTATCAGATGACGAGAAGGACCATTTTTATATGATGATGCTCCTCCTCCTCCTGTGCAACGCTCTGAATCCCTAGGCCCCACCTCACAGCTAGACTTTAAGAATCTATCTGTCCTCCATTACCCGCAAATCAATGGCATCGTCTCCCCACTCCCCTACTCAACGTACAGTATGATCAGTACTACTCCCTCAATCCCCTTTTAAGTATTTCATCCGTCCATTTTTTGTGTTCTGCTTTGTAACTCAACTTATTAAATAGATATCATCATTACACATTTTATATCAACTTTTATCTTCACTTTTCTTATTTACCTTCTATGGAGACATCATCATTACACTTTTACTCACTAACTTTTCAAAATGGAATATACTTTTAGAGGCAAAATGAAAAATGCACCTACTTTTACCCACTAATTTTATAAAATAAGCACTTATTAAGGGACAACCCAAAATAAAATACTGAACTCTAAAAAAGGGACAGAGAGTAGTAATAAAAAGTAAAGAGACATTCATAAAGAAATGTGAGTTTATGTGACATTTTCGCAGTTAAAATAAATTAATAGATTAAAGTCCATATTTTCACCAATTTTTAGGCAGATTGTTCTCATTGCATACATTGACTAGAAATTAGTAAGAGTATCATTTAGCGAAAATAACTTGAACATTGTCATTAAGCTTGTAGTCCACTAGTATAGCGGAAACACACCATAATAATTGGAGAGAACATTTATTTAAAAACCGTGCTAGAGAGAGAAGAGGTGGTTCTAAAAAAACCCTAAGCGAACATTGTAAGAGTGTTTCTATTAACTTAAAAAGTTGTGTACTATAATTTTTTTTTATTTTGTTCTTATTCAAAAAAAAAAATTGAATTTATTAGTTCTATACCAAACTTTTACGTATTATTGGTTCATCTCGACAAGATAAATCAAAAAAGTAAAATATTATGATTTTTACCCAATTTTTTAAGAAAATATCCAACAAAAAGTCTAAAAAACCAACTTCTGAGCTTTTTCTTAGATAATTTTAAAAATACTTGCATAAAAGTCATATTAAATTTTTATTCAATTTTTCTCATCAAGACGAATTAATACATAAAAAAAATTGCCCAAAACTAATAAATCTAATTTTTTTTAAATAAAGACTAAAAAAAAGTTGTTGTCCACGACTTTTTAGTTAATCCAAACAACCTTTATTCAACTCAAAGAGAACCCATCAAGTTTTCCAAAGGGACCCTATATATAGGCAGATATACCCTTTTTATATTGTGCAATTTATCTCCAACATCAGTCTTTTATTTAAAATAGCCTCACTTCCCCCAACACCTCCGACTCTCTTCTTCAGCTCCTGCCACAATGAGCCATGGCTGTGTCCGCCGTCATCCGGCGCCACCACTCCTACTCCTCACCCTCGCCGCAGCCTCCCTGCTCCTCCTCACCGCACCGGTCGCCGCCTGGCGCCCATGGCCCAACCAGAAACCCAACGCCACCGAACTCATCTTCGGAGCCTCCAAGAAGTACGAGGGCTCGTCCGAGTTCGTCAAGCTGAAGTACCACATGGGCCCCGTCCTGACGGCCGACATCTCCATCCACACGATCTGGTACGGCACGTGGCGTAACCCCCAGAAGAAAATCATTCGCGAGTTCATCAACTCCATCTCCGCCGCCGATTCCAAGCACCCCTCCGTGTCCGGCTGGTGGAAAACCGTCCAGCTCTACACCGACCAGACCGGCTCCAACATCTCCAGGACCGTCCGGCTAGGCGAGGAAAAAAACGACCGGTTCTACTCCCACGGCAAGAGCCTCACGCGCCTGTCCATCCAGTCCGTCATAAAATCCGCCGTGACGGCCTCCACGCGCCCCCTCCCGATCAACCCCAAGAGCGGGCTCTACCTGCTGTTAACCTCCGACGACGTGTACGTCCAGGATTTCTGCCAGAACGTCTGCGGGTTCCACTACTTCACATTCCCGTCGATCGTGGGGTACACGCTCCCGTACGCGTGGGTGGGGAACTCGGCCAAGCTGTGCCCGGGGACGTGCGCGTACCCCTTCGCCGTGCCGGATTACATCCCCGGGATGAAGCCGCTGAGGTCGCCGAATGGCGACGTCGGCGTCGACGGGATGATAAGCATCATCGGCCACGAGGTCGCGGAGCTGGCGACGAACCCGCTGGTGAATGCCTGGTACGCCGGCGGGGACCCGGTTTTCCCGGTGGAGATCGCCGATCTCTGCGAGGGCATTTACGGAACCGGCGGGGGCGGGTCGTACACGGGGCAGATGTTGAACGGCGCGGATGGCGCTACGTACAACATGAACGGGATAAGGAGGAGGTTCTTGGTCCAGTGGGTTTGGAACCATGTGGTGAATTACTGTTCTGGCCCTAACGCACTTGATCAGTGAATCTCACTCCTCCTGTCTAGCTAGTAGTACTCCTACTATTTTTGCTCCATTGGGTTCTGTCTTCTCTGTTTCGCTTTGGGGGTTTATCTGAATTTCGCTTCTTTCTTCTTTGTTTTTTTGGGGGGGTTTTGTGAGCTGCTTGTTCATGGATAATTTTAATTAGTTTAAAGTTAATTGGTGTTTTGTTTGTTTAAAACTGTAATAAACTACTCTATTCCGTATACTATATTTGTATACAAGTTTATTAGTGAAATACTACTACTACTACTAGTACCAAATAAAAAAAAGAAAGTGCTCCGTAATAGTGGGTTAGTGTTTCCCGCCTTTATTGTTTCTTTTTTTCACTGTCAGATGTTTTTGGACCGGCTTAAACGCACTTCAATTGATTCTTTCCTCAGTTTGAGGTAAATATCATCTACGTCGGGATTAGAAGATTGACAAGAAATTACTTTGTTACAAGTTGGTTCTAAGAATCGAATCCTGAAGATGAATTTTGTGGACAACAAACGTACCAACGACGGGACATATCTGGGTTGGGCTGGGTTTCCCGCCTTTTAGAGTGGGGGTTGGTGGCTCTTGATGGGGATATTTTATTGCCATTTGTGATACGGAGTATTTTTTTGGGCAGTTTTTTTTGAAGATTTCTGCTGAAAATGGGGGGTAAAGGTTGTGTGGATACTGGATGTTGAAAGGAGCTTCTGTGCGTCCGTGCTTACCATTTTTACGCAACCGTTCCCTCAATGTCATTTTTACTAGTAGCACGGAGTATTCCCTTCGTCATTTTTAAGTGTTCTGTTTCGTAATTTTAATTTATTAAAAAATTATTATCATTACACCTTTTATATTAACTTTTCCCTCCATTTTTTCTCTCTGAAAATATTATCATTACATTTTTACTCACTAACGTTTCAAAATGAAATCTACTTTTAAGGACAAAATAGAAAATTTACCAATTTTTACCTACTTACTTTATAAAATAGACATTTATTAAGGGACAGCCCAAAATGGAATACTGGATTCTAAAAGAGGGACAGAGGGAGTAGTATTTTTTAAACGGTATAATCACACAGTCGTGGGTCCCTCTCGAAACATTATTCAATGCCCCACAAGGGCATCGACGCGTGATGTCCCAAACTGTTTTTAAACTACTCATTTGTGTGGTTTCTATCATAAAGTATGTAAAACCTACATAAATGTGTGATAGAAAAGAATTGTGTTCCTGCCACAGAGTATAGTATAAAGCCCACAAAGTAGGTAAGTACTTATTTTTGTAAATTAAAAGTTATATATTATAAGAGAATGATCTATCTCGTAAATCATAATATAAATATTTAAAAATAAAAATCCTTATGGAACTGGGCAAAGAGGGAGGAAGAAGTACAAGTGATGAGCAAAGCCGGGCTGTCTTGGGCTCAGTTCAATGATCAGCATATTTGTAGCTTCTAGATTTTCGTGGAGTTGCAATTGTTTGGATTAGAGAGAAAATAAAGAATTCAAGTATTATGAATAATAAAATTTTCCTTCCATTTTCTTTTTCCTCACTTTCCATCCCTTTCGGTAAGTTCCAAACAAAGCATCTGATCGATCAATATAATCTTCAAATACTTTTATTTTCAATAATAAAAAAAGAACGAGCTCCAATACAAATGTGATGTTATCATATGTTTTTTACAGATAATCGATCAACATAGTTTTTGACAATTAACGTTGTTGATGAGATTGAAAATTGATCATCATAATTTGTCCAACCTCGAACATGATTGTTTGGGGATGCTCCTCTCGCTTTTACACACTCCTCTCTAAAAATTATCATTTCTCTCTTTTAAAACTAAAATAAGACAAACATTTTTGAAAAAGGAAAGGCCCATGCTATGACTATTTTTTAACATCTTGAGTTTGAGTTGGGAGCTTTAAAAGTAATTTTATTTGGCCTCACAAAAAGTTCTCTAGCTCCATTTCCTTTTTTGCCCTTTGAAGAAGGGAAATGATATTGCCACACCCTTTTTTGTTATTGCCACACCTCTGCAGTGTATTTTTTGGTGCAAAAATACACTGCA
>JAOTQK010000018.1:17790308-17803713 GCA_025642025.1 Rhododendron ferrugineum | reverse complement strand
AATCACCACTACACCATTACCATAAGTACATTGTGATCATTAGTAATTTAAGAGAGAATCGAAACTAAAATTAATTCTTCATTTTTTTAATTCAGTGCTTAATATATTTATCAAACAACTTTTCAGCTTAAAAAATTCACCATTCAGCTTTCAGTTTCAGTTTTCAGTTTTATCAAACAACCCCTAAATATGAAATCAGTCTCACCAGAAAATACTGAATGCAGTTTGCTGAGAAAGGTGCATTGTGCAAATAAATGTAAATCACAGAGACAGGGAAGAAAACTGTTAGTGTAATGAAGATGGCTTTGCGTACATCCGCAGGCTCCTTCTGCACGTATCAATGAAGACGCATGAGCATAAGTATGAATTTAGTCCAAATGGACAGATAAAAGTCGACTGTAACCTTCCTTTTTTGGGCTGGGCCGTTCCAACAAATTTTTTAGCCGAGGCCCAATCTCGTATGTGATGGGCGCGGTGATTGGCTTCGTGGCCACAACTGCCTTCCCAACTTTTGCAAACAATGAGTGAAAAAAGGTAAATTCAGTTAGTGTTTAAGGTATTAAACTCTTAGCACAGGCTGTTACGTGAAGGGCAGTTAATGTTCTGAACAAGCCGGGGAAGTAGTGAGATAATGGTTTCATAACTAGTATACCAGGAATAACACATTAACCCGGAACTACCCTATGCCAAAAGAAATCAACGCTGCATAATAACATGTCCACTGTGATAGAGAAGAATCTAGATTTTGATTAAAATCGATATCAAATGGTGATTTAAGTACACTTAGTCTGAAGATCATGCACAAGATAACTAAAAATGATGTACAGATGTCTTAACATGCATGGTCGGACGAAAGGTTTGGAGGAGGTGAAACGCGTCATAGATCATTTCTCTAACCACACAACACCCCCATCCAACCCTCCAATACCCTGCAAACGATATTGATGTCACAAATGATAATTAAATGAGTCCTTGATTTCGTACTGAGGCAGAAAGAATAGTTATTGAACGGTCCATCTTCTAAAACTGTGGACTGTGCTGCAGGACAAAACATTTAATCCACATTACCAGTAGCAAAAGAAAGTTTCAATCTTCCCGCTCAATTGTGTATTCATCAGGTTCCCAACATATAGATATAACCCCATGGCTTTGCTGCATATCATAGTCGCGGAGAACCATGCACATTAGATAGTGCAGAAAAGATAAAAGGACATTTGAGATGGATCACATTTTACTGCACAAACTATAAGCAGAAATTCCAAGTCTCAGTAAAACTTACGAGACACAAATTCCAAGGCTCTTAAGATGATGACGATCATTCCGCTCCTGCCCTGTGAAATGACTGGTAAAACCATGCTTAAAATATTTAAGGACACACATGCATCGATATTTAAAACGTAAAAATTCGCCTCCTGATTTTCTTGCTCCTCATGAAGCTTAAATATGATAAGACTAAGCACATAGCACTTCTAACTAAAAGCAAATTTTTAAACCATACGATAAAGAAACAAATTTTACCACTCTGATCACAGACAGATACGGACATATAGCACCTTTTAATGAGCACTGACTACTTAATGCAAGTACGGAACTTAAGAACTTTAGTCCAAAGACTCCTAACATACAACTGCTTAGACGGACCCTTCTATTCACAAAGCACTAAGTGTGCTGAAAATCTTCTGCCAAATTCTTAAAAATATCTTCAAGCAATTGCAGGCCTTCCTCTACAGAACAAAAGTGCGAACATGAAAAGGTACAGCTGTTAGTAAACTAATCCAGAGTTCCGTAGTAATATACAGCAGATGCGTTCTTGCAAACCAGCAAAATTCGTGACAATCACTTTTGGCTTTTAAGTTTTTCATTTTGCAGGTACTTGGAAACTCTACAAGCAACTGTTCCAGCTATAAACAAGAAGACTGTTGGGGTAAATGATGAGTACACGATGAAGAGCTTATCCAATCTTCTGGTAGAAAGCCTGTGCATTCCAGAAAGATAAAAGGTTACACTCCATACATGAAATAGATGATCAAGACAGAAATGATTTTTTATTCTTGTCTTTCCGATATTGCATTTATTCAATGTGCACACGACGGGTGACTACAGTAGTCCTATACTCCTGTAGGTGTAGATACTAAGGTCAGGACCAGCTAGATCGATCATATGTTCCTAACTGCATTACCAAACTTTAAGTATGCATGTTTACTGCAAAAACTTGAAGCAAAAAGCAGTATTTCAAGAGTATGTGCTTCCTAGCCAAGAGGAAATGATTTTGCCGATGGTCTGTCCTCCAAGAGCTTGAAGAAATAATCCTAAAGTAGAAGGATGTCTTCACTTATGTTGCTAACATACATATGCTTACAGAGTAAAAGTGTCTGCATTGGCGAGAATTCTATGCACTACGTCGTGATACACAGTTACATTAGCAAAGAAGAGTTTTTAGATCAATTTCGCTCACTCGTTTCTAGACTTGGGGTGCAAATGAGCTCGAGCTGGAATAGCCCAAATATTCGAGCTCAAGCTTGATAAGAATTATGTTAAAAAAAAAAAAGCTTGATAAGAATTTGAGAACTCAAGCTCGATTTGAGACTTCGAGTTCTAAACAAGCCGAATCCATACATTTGAGTGAGCTAATCTACTGTATCTACATGAGCTGAGCTACGGCTGACTCGACCTCAGCTCGTTTTCTAAACGAACCAATAATTTTTGAGCTCAGCATTTACTAAACTAACTGAGCCGAGCCAAGGTGAGTCGAGCCCTTGATGAGTCAAGCCTTGGGTTGCTTGCGAACAACTCAACTAGTTTGCAGACCTACATGGTTTTAAATAAAGGCCATTGCATATCGCCTCGGGCATTATGTAAGGGGATTTTGGACCTACGATACTGTTATTTAGTATTTACTCACGTAAGGCTGAAACTGTCCGATATGGCCAGATATATGGCCATATCACCGATACCGTTACGTTTCTTGATACCGCGATTTAAAACCCTGAGCCCTATTCTAGACTAAGTTCTAGAAGCTAAACATATTGCTTGTTGGTATAGATCAAGTCCACTTGCTAAATAAAAGAGCTTTTTCTTTCTTGAAGTGATGCACAATTAAGGAGTTTCTAAAATCACTCAAGTATTGGTGGCAATAATTCATCCAACGTGCTACACTGTCCAATATGGGAAAAAAGAGGTTTCAAATTGTCATTGTCGTACTGCAACTCAGCATTTGGTCCACCCAATGTATGACTAATCTACTAGTAAAATATATATATTTTTTGGTAACGGAGGAACACTCAAACAACCCTATAGCTAGACCACTAAATGGACCTAACTGCGCAACCCAAACCTACGGGGAGCTACCGCGGCCACAACAGTCACGGCCCTCCACTTACTTCAAGGTACTCACCTTGTGGGGAATCGAACTCTAGACCTTGACGAATACTCCCAAAGCCTGCGCATCCACCCGAACTACTGGGGCAACCCCTGGTGTGTCCTACTAAAATACTTGTTCAACTCACCAATTTATTTTGATGAGTTTGAGTAAAGGAATGTACAAAGGTTTTGAGGGTTTTTTTTATACCTAAATGTAAATCGATAGGGACATCAGGTAAGGACTGGAGTTTCCTATAAGCACCAAAAGAAATGGAAATAAGGGTCCCGTCCCATTACTAAACCCAATTGCAGCAGACAGTTCTACACTGAAGAATGATAGTAATTGATACCCAATTGCAATCACAAATTTCAGCACACAATTCAACTCAAAACCTCAACAAAGTGTGATTATAATTTATACCTGATGGCCTGAGGATCAACCAAGCAAGAAGAAAAGCACTCTCGTTCCTATTCTGCTCCTGAGGCTCTTCTGGTTGGGAAACAAACCCGGGTTTTTCCTCTTCTTATTACTCACTGGGTTCACTTGTTGATTTGGCAGAAGACGAGGATGAAGAGCCAAACCCTAGCCAAGCCAAGCCAGTTGGTCAGGGTGGATGATTTCTGTAGGGATTTGATGGATAGTAGTGTCATTTTCAGTTTAGTCGGTTAGGAACATTGCCCATTCGCTCCCGTCAGGGTTTTTTTTTCTTCTCCGGCAGGTTATTCGGTTTACGCTCATCTCGACTATTCACATTTTCGATTTGGACAAAAACAGACCATCCATGACGGAACTAGAATACTTCCTCTATGCATTTGCCATATAGGCCTTATAGTCCATTTGTGATATCCATATCCACAAAATTTGTGAATTTGTTCCATTTGAAAAAAATTCACTGGTTCCAAATTTCTTGGCTGTCATTAATTTTTATGAAGTCAATTTATACTGTGTTGTGTCCCGACATCGTCTTAGATGCGACGTTTTGTCTCGATTGGGGACAGCATGAGTGTTGACTTCATTCGGACAGTTCATGCTCGGTAATGGATAACTTAAATTTTACCTTGACTGAACGGTTGAGATTTGTTCGGCCAAGTTGAAATTTGAGCCGTCCATTACTGAGCATGGCCTGACAGATGAGACCAACACCCATGTCCTGAAAATGAACCAAAATGTACGCTTGGCTTAAATATTCGTCCCCATTTCTAGTTCTAGTTTAACATTTTTTGCTGTCCAAAAAATATTGTCCCACTTCCAAACCAAAAGAGTTATAATTAATGAATGTTCTATTTTACCCTTCTACTTTTAAATCAATAGTACTATTTAAAAAAAATGATTGAAGGTTAGAATGGAAAAATGTGGTGATTAAACATGCAATAATTATGTTTCTTTATATAGTTGAAATCTTCAAAAGAGACTAGAAAATGGGAACGGAGGGAGTATGGTTGAAGAGAATAAAAGAAGAATTATTCTAAACTCCGCCTAAAGAGTGTAGGATAATATAGATAATAGATAAAAGATGCATTGATATTCGAAAAAAATGTATTAATATCCAAACTTATTTAAAATTATTGACATTATCTTTTGCCTAATGAACGGAGGTTAGCAAGATCCAAAAAGAAAAGAACTCCACGATAATGGTGTTTTACGGCCTAATGAACAGAGGTTAGCAAGACCGAAAACTGAAGGGGTCTCCAACCACAATTGTGGTTTTACGGTCTGATGACCGAAAACTGAAGGGGTCTCAGGCTGTGTTCCACAACCCAAAAAAGATTGTTGAATAAGAAGGGGTGTACCTGAAAAATAAGAAGACTTGGAAGAATTTATATAGGTGGAATGAGAGCCGGCGGAGGAAATCGTACCGGCGGCCGGCCGGGCCGTCTCCGGCCACCGGACGGCCGATCCGAGCTGTCCAAAAATTCTAAAAAAAAAAATCAAGGGGGCCTACGCGGGAATCAACGGCATCCGAGGTGTGTAGGGTGCTTGATTCGAGCACCCATTTTTCGTGTACATACTCATTCCTTGCCCAACCGTCTTCTTTTTTTGTATAGGTAACTTCAAGCTCAAAAATCATGTGTTTACGCAAATAATTTTCCTATCACTATGGATCTTGTTTGATAAATCTCATTGAGATATTTAATACGGTGTAAAAAAAAAAAATTTCATTTATGTTATATTTGAGTTTAAAAATGTGAAAAAAAACTTTTTGTTTGAAAAAAATAAGAAGATGAAATAAGAAGTTGATGAAATAAGTACTTATTTTTTAAGAAGATTTTCGGAACGGAGCCTCTCAGTCAAAAAAATGCATCCAACAAGTTACCTGCAGCCGACAAATATTTGGCAACAACCGAACTTCACTTTCACCCTTCATGAGCAGCCAATCTAGTGACCGAGTCAACTACGAGTCTGCCAGCAGCTATCGTGTTTCATTTCTCGCTTCAACTCTCTCTCTCTCTCTCTCCGGCCAACAGCCTTCACAGCCATGTAAATAAGCCCTCACTATCCAATTTAAAACCCCAACTACTCATCACTCGTTATTGGAAATCAATTTTCATGGCGATTCTTGTGCTCCCGCGCTTTCACTACTTGACCTCCACCTCGCCCAACCCTACCAACCGTCCTCGAACCGGACCGCACTGTTCTTCTGTCGCGGTCGCGTCAATGCCGTCGAAACGCGCGAGGATGGAATCGAGTGCGGGACGGGACACCGGCGCCGCCGTTCTTTGGTTCAAGCACGACCTCCGCCTCGACGATCACCCCGGTCTCGCAGCCGCGTCCAGGTGTCGGACGGTTGTTCCGCTCTACGTGTTCGACCGCCGAATTCTCTCCCGTGAGCTCTCTCTCTCTCTCTCTCTCGCCATATAAATTTACATATGTATGCGTATGTGTGTGTGTATGTATGTGGTACTGTGTATCATGTTGTTGAGAAATGGGCCAAATCTGGACGCACACGACACTGGAGCGAAGAACAATCGAGGAAAGAAGGCGTGCATAGATTTTTATGTTGTTTCTCAGCGGCTCACACCAGTTTTCACTATACATCGAAAGAAGAAATAGTGGACATATTAGAAACAAAAAAATGAAATAATGGACAGATTAGAAACAAAAAATAGTGGACAGAATAGAATAAAAGGATTTACCAAAAAAAAAAAAAAGAATAGAATAAAAGGAAGAATGGACAGATTACATCAGCTGTGTATAGCATAATATTTGTATCTTTATGCAACCAATTACCTTAGTACCCTTGTCCAGGTTTTGGGGTGCTGCCTTGGTCAAACCACGACACAATCAGCAAAGTGGCAATCCGAAGATGAATTAAGCTTCACAAACCGAACAATCTATTCAGACTATTCGTATATATGTATGAATTATTCTGTGTGTATAGGCATATATGCATAAATTATTTATCAAGAAACTATGTCATATTTAGGTTGCTCTGATCAAACTCTCTCTGGTTGAATCCAATCAACTGGCAGCTCCCTTTACTCCATCAAATGATCAATCAATTGAGAGTAGTTTGAATTTGTTCAATGAGTTTTCTTACAGTAAACTTCACTGTAGAATACGAGATAAAGTAAAGCTTACATATTGTGGTGCACATGATGAGAACCTAAAATAAACTTGTAAAAGTTTTTTTGCTCAATCGGATGATATTATAAAAAAATAGGTTACTAAATATATGAGGAAATATGGAAGCTTACCATTGGCTTTCCAGTTCATGGACGGGGTTGAGCCGTTGAGGTCATATTTCTATCTAATGCCCTGATATGAGGTGCTAAAGCTAGGCTATTTCGTGAATGCTTTTGAGAGCGGGATGCAGGTGAAGCTTTGAATAGCATGACCATATGGTTCTCTTGTAGCTCCTTATTCCAAAAGATGAATCATTGGCAAATTATTATAGCTTACCTGATCAATATTTGACACCTGGATAACAAATTTTTCCCACCTTGAGTTGTACTTATGCCTGGGGTTTGTATCATTGCTATGTCAACTTAAGTATTTCAGAGATTTCTAAGTGTTTCGCAGAATTCTCAAAGTGTTTGAAATATTGACTGTAATCAAAATGCATTTAATTTAATATATACCCATGGCGAATGCATTGGCTTAGACTTAGAGAAGCCTGAGAGTGATTCATATTTCGGTTGAATAATGCAATTATCAAGGGTTTTTCTTTTTACATTGGGACATTGGAAATACCAAATCGTACCTAGCTTAAGGGATAGGTGAAAGGGAGGAGTGGGGATTGCACCCCCGACCTCGAGAGCGGGGGTATATGGGCCCACCCACTAAGCCAACCCCTGACAAGTTGATTACTGGACCTTCTTGCCTTTCTAAAAAATTTAGCATATTAGGTGTGAGGTAAGTCCATGGTCAATGGGTTCAAATTAAACGAAGTTCATTGTTGGAACTTGAGACCAGAATGAACAATGATAGGTGATATCAAGTGCATTAATTGTCTTATATGGTCTGAAAAGAGGATTACGTAACTTAGAGACCCTCTCATCGCGTGAGAAAAAGTTCATTTCTTGTCATGTTTACTGCAGGCTTTTCTGATGAAACGCTAGAAGTGCTTCTTCTTGCTTTGGGGGATTTAAGAAAGTCATTGAAGGATCAGGGGTCTGATCTGGTGATCAGGTTGGGGACTGCAGAACATGTGTTGCCAGAACTTGTAAAAGAGGTTGTTACACATTAGGTGCGCTTACTGTGATAGTTTATTGTTCAGGCATGAAGAGAAAATCAAGCACTATCCACTCATTTTGCTACATTCATCGATAAGGAACAGGTTAAAGCCGCCAAGATATTTGCTGAGGAGGAGGTAGAGTACGACTTACGTAGAATGCTGGATGTTGTTGGAAAGACCTTATCAACAATGTCTATCCCAGAGGGGAATCCGAGATTTGTGCTGTGGAACACTCCACTTTATGATATCAAGGTCAGTATTATCCTTTTCTGTTTTCGTTAGTTATTTTTTTGTCTGAATGAGTTAAAAGTCCTTGACATGTGATTCTTTGTGCTTATTTACGTTATCTAGAACTTGAAAGACCTGCCAGCATCGTACGATGAGTTCGAGAAACTAAAGTTTACAGCAATTTCACCTCTTTTGCCCCCAAAATTACCAAATTTAAAGGTCGAGTTGACATGGGGTGAGCTCTATGCCTTTAAAATTATGTACATATAGTGTCTTTTCAAATTATTTTTTGGTTTGTGGTTTTGCAAAGGTCTATGGTAAATGATTGTGATTGGACATGGGAGAATAATAACAGCTTTATGAATCAGGTTCCGTACCCACACTGGAGGATTTGAAGAAATTTATGAATGACTGTCTGGGCAAATCAAAAGATCATTGGACTTCAATCAACGGAATCTCAGCTGAAAGTTTGTTCCGTAGCAATAAGTTTGTGGCTTCAAGAAATCAAATTCAAGGGTTGGCGTTGTCAAAGACAGGGGACAGCAACCAAAGCAATTCTTATAACCGTTCCCGAAACAAGAGAAATGAATCTGTTTTTGTAACACAAAGAGGCAATGTCGTGGGAGGTGGGACAACTGTCGTGTTGAATGCATTGGCTGCATATTTGAGATACTTGGAGGGCACTGTCAGGGACGACTGGCAGGAGTATGTGGTTGACTCATTATTCTAAATTCTGTGTATCTTGTTACTTCTGAATTTTGGCTATTCGAATTGCCTTGTTTCTGATTTATTTTATCTTTTCTTTTTCATTTGTGTGCTTGTGTGTGTGTGCAAGCGCGCAAAGTTTTCTTGTCTTTGTTTGTTTGTTTGCACAAAGTGTAATCAAATGGATTAAAGCCCTTTGTTAGCCAACTAGTACCATAATAATCACTCTAAAAGTTACCATCACAACCTTGTGGTCTAATACTTCCACAGGGTACATGAAAAGTTACGCCATGCTGAAAGCCGTGAAGGAGCTTCATTTGGTACTCTTTTCGGGCCTGCCCTCTGCCTTGGCATCATATCCAGACGGAGAGCGCATTATGAAGCTATTAAATATGAGAAAGAAAGAAATGGTGGCTTTCTGTCTCCCTTTGGATATTCAGCAGCCACTGTTGCTGCAGTTGCTGATACTGTTTGCTCGATGGAGGTAGATATATGTCATTGATGCATCCTTCTATTAAGTTCTTTTCTTGATTTATTGGTGCTTATTAATATTTCGACTATATGACATGTTCAAATGGAACGCTAATTTAAGATTCAGCTGACTGTCATGGCAGTGGTATTGGCTTATGGCTTCAAAAAGCCAATTTGTGGACAAAGGAAGGTACACCATACGAATATGGAGATGGAAAGGCTTTCTAATTCAGGTGAGTGGTTGACACCACACTTGTTAGTTCGCAGAAATATTTTTGAAATCTCAATACCTGCGTTTTCTATAGCCTGCCTTGAAAAAATTGTTCTTTCTCTTAGTATACGGTTGCTGGTCACGAAGGTCCAGCTATTCTTCTTGTGCATGGTTTTGGTGCTTTCTTGGAACATTTCCGCGACAATATCAATTGTATAGCTGAAGGCGGCAACCGAGTTTGGGCCATTACGCTTCTGGGATTTGGCAGATCAGAGAAGCCGAATGTTGTGTACACTGAAGTTATGTGGGCCGAATTGCTCAAAGACTTCATTATTGAAGTTGTGGGGGAACCAGTGCATCTTGTTGGGAATTCAATGGGCGGTATGGATAATCTGTTAATTTACCAGTTTATCTTTTGTTTTTTGTATCATACCCAACCACCCGCAGACCATTCCTCTTCTGAGTTGTTTCTTTGGAACATTAATCTAATTAACTTGTCACTGAGGTACTGCTCTGTAAGCTATGTAATCTAATGTTGTATTCTTGGATCCCAGGCTATTTTGTTGCAATTGTTGCTGGTCTCTGGCCTGCTGTAGCGAAGTCTATTGTCCTTATTAATTCTGCTGGCAATGTTGTTCCTCAATATTCTTCCGTGCCTTTGTCGAAAGTAAGGAGACTTGAATACCTATCCAGCTTTTACGTCAATTGTTTATAAATGTTTCTTAATCTTATTGGCAATTTTTCTTCAATTAATTAACTTCTGTTCATGTATTTGCTTATGTATGACTGTCGTATTTAACTTTGTCACAATATTCTTTTGTTGGAAATAATGTATTGTTATGTCGTCCTACTCTGGTTTCTTGGAATGGATATGCTAGCAAAGCAAATTCTATGTTTTCAAGCATGTACTTTGTGCTCTTCTTTTTCTCTAGGAGCCAATTAGAGCCTGGCTGCCCTAGTGGGTATGAAGTAGCTGGATAGGGAAAAAAAGCTTGAACTCATTTTGTTAGAGTTCAAGCTGGTCACTTGATCCATCAAAATAAATAAATAAAAGCTGGTCACTTGGGTATAACGTTTCCCCATCTTAGGGTTGTTTCTAGCAATCCTAAAATGAAATTTAGACTAATGT
The DNA here is from genome assembly GCA_025642025.1 of Rhododendron ferrugineum. Taxonomy (NCBI): domain Eukaryota; kingdom Viridiplantae; phylum Streptophyta; class Magnoliopsida; order Ericales; family Ericaceae; genus Rhododendron; species Rhododendron ferrugineum. Next base: position 17,792,933 of record JAOTQK010000018.1, on the reverse strand, counting down.
TAACCTCTAGCTTTTTGACATTTTGTCATTATTTTCAAGAAGGGTAGAAGACTATGTTTTTGTCCAGTGCTCTATACATTGAACTCTCTTCAATCATTCAAATAAGTCTTCTTTTGCTTCCTAGAAATGGCACTCTGATGATGTCTGGGTATGTTAAATACTTCAGGAAAGGCAAACTTCAGCAGCTGCTTGGTTGGGTGCTAGACTCCTACTATTCTACTTGAGGCTGAGTATCAAGAATCTAATGACGAACTTGTACCCAACGGTATGCATTCCTCTGGTAACTATTACCAACTTTTGCTTCTGGTTGTTAAATGTTGAATTTAACTTCATTATTATGCTCTGCAGCAAGTAGAGCGAGCTGATGATTGGGTTATTAACGAAATGGTACGAGCTGTATCCTCATGAATGCAATCGACACTATTTTTGTGGTCAATCGCTAGATATTTTTTCACGCATTGAAAAAGATGGTTGATTTCCATTGCACTTCCTTAATGAGTACTCATAGTCACATGATCCTGGTGTGGTTGTAGTTCTTGAAAGCATATTCACCTTCAATCTTTCTATTCCTCTAAACTATCTTTTGGAAGGATTTGAGAACCGGGTTCTTGTTATTCAGGTGAAATCTTTACATTCCACGGCAAATTGTGATTTCGCTCTTCATGATCATGAAGTTTCTTCTTTTTCTCATCCATCATTTTATATCACTTTTGTACTACTATCAGGGAAGGAAAGATCCACTCTACAACTCACAAACGATATTGGCCTTGCTTAGAGAGCACTGCAAAGGAGTCACAATCAGGGAAATTGATGCTGGTAATTCTGATTCTTTCCTCATGCCCTTCATCACTTGCGATGGCATTTACTGCAAACTGTTGTTCACCTATTCTGGTTTGCTGATGCTGATGCTGTTGCTGTCAATCAATCAGGCCATTGCCCTCATGATGAGCGGCCGGAAGCAGTGAATTCTATTATTCAGGAATGGGTAGTTACTGTGGGAGCTAGAGTGCTATCTGGTGGCAGAACGTGAAGAGGAAGTTGTTGGATGAACTTTCTCCAGCCTGTCTTTGGCAAGGAACCTTTTCGGCTCGGATTATGGTCTGTTTCTCCTGCTTTGAGAAATTGCAAGTTTCTTAGGAGTGGATCATCATCTACCATTTATGTGGGTTCTCTTTGATATACTGCTGCAATTGGATAATGTGAATATCTAATTCTTTCTATACACCATATTTTCACCAATTTCACTTGACGACTATAACAGCACATACATTCTTCATACATGGAATGCCAATTTGAACTGTGTTTTCAGTTTTTATAGCATATGTCAAAACTCCCACAGACAAACATGAGGTTCATCCGCATTGGCAATGCCCAATACCTACCTGGATATCCCCTTCTTTTTTGGCAGAATAAAAGACCTAAAATATCCATGCAACACCAAAATTGGGGGACGGAAAAAACTTGCCAAAAATTGTCACAACTAAAATGGTACAAATGTAATAATAAAGATATAGGCCTCAACTCTACTAGCAAAATCGAGAAATTGGGAAGCAATCTTTTTCTGTCTTGTTTATTTTTGAATGAGCAGTGCACTGTTGTAGCTCTCAGGATGATCCCCAATGAGCCCCTACTAGCACAAACGACATTGCATGCTCTGCTAAGCTATTTCAACTCAAAATGGTTACAAATGACTACGGAAAAGTTGCACTCATCAACTTAATCACCAGATGGCACATGTATCTCAGCAACACCAATTGATATCTCTACCAACGCCAATGTCATGACTTGGCATCTGCTTTTTCCAGTTCTTTGAGCAGCAGCCACCGGCAGCAATTGCTTCTGTTTCCATCCCATGTTTCCTATTCCATACAATCACTTGAACGGGCAGCAGCTTTTGCTAATCTTCCACCAGACCCATTTCACAATAAAGGGATGTAGTATCAGGAACTATTCCCCCATCACGGTACCTTAGAATACCATCTCCCACAAGATCCTTCAACAAGAATGCGGGGTCTTTGGCTCCACCATGTTGCAAGAATCTTCTTCTAAAAGCAGATCCTGTGGCTGGTGATAGAGGATCATCCTGAAACATCTTTTGCCATATAGTCGCAGCAAAGCACTTGGCATACAAGTAGCTATAGTAACCTATATACATCAGAATGAAGTACCTCAGTACAACTGCAACTACGGAAAGATCATACAATTTGGTAATTGGTAGCTTCTAAAACAGCGGCCAACAGCTTACATCAGATATCATTAGGTCCTTTGATGAAAATTGGGCCCTAAGAAATGGGACTGAGGCCACTTGCCATCGTGTAATGGTGGGTAGGGATTGATTATCTAGGTGTTTTTTTAGTGTTAATGACTTATTAATAAGAATAACAATGGTTAATATATAAGGATAAATACAGTACGAAATAAAGGCACAAGTTTCCAGGAATTTCTGGATGCCATCAACAAGTAGTTTTAAGCTGAAAAGCACTGGCAAATTAGGTTGGATGTCTACTGACCAAAGTATTAGGTCTTTAACATTGTCCCCTGTTAGGATGAAATCTATTTAAGCTGAGCGAGAACCGAGATGCGTGGGGTCAACTTTTTTAGGGTTTCGGTCTATTGTATGCTTCT